>CAUYRH010118767.1:0-47061 GCA_963574655.1 Perodicticus potto
AGATGGTGACTTTACCTCTTTCATATTTACATGGATGGAGCTGGAACACATTTGTGTCAGCAAAGTATCTCAAGAATGGAAGAAAAATTATCCAATGTACTCAGCCCTACTATGAAGCTAATTTATAGCTTTCATATGAAGGCTATAACCCAATTATAGCACAAGAAGATGGGGAAAGGGGTAAGGGAGGGAAAGAGAGGGGTGGAGAGAGGGTAAATGGTGGGATGGCACTTATGGTGCATCTTAGAAGGGACAGGTGAAACCTACTAAATGCGGAACACAAATGTTTTCACACAATAAATGAGAAAATCCTGTGAGGGGTGGGAAAGAATGGAGAAGCATGAATCCTATGTACCCAATTTTGATATGAGGACAATTAATGACAATTAATGAGACAGTGGGGGTGAAAGAAGGGGAGAGCAGAGAGAGAAAGAAGGAGGGAGGGGTGAGGGAAAGGAAGAACAGGAAGAGGGAAGGAGGGAGAGGAGTGGGGTCTTAGTGTGTGACACAGCTTTTGAGGGCAAGACACTATTGCAAGAGGGACTTTTCCTAACAAATGCAATCAGTGTAACCTGGTTTCTTGTACCCTCAATGAGTCCCCAACAATAAAAAAAAAAAAAATCTGCGGAACTGCAAGGACTCTCTCTTGTAAAAGAAAAACAGAGTTGAAGAGTCAGACTTCCTGACTTCAAATTTACCAGCAAGTTTTAGTAATAAGACTATTTGGTAGACATAAGGATAGCCATATAGACCAATGGAATAGAATTGAGAGTTCAGAGATACATCCTTACTTTTATGGTCCATTGCTTTTTGGCAAGAGTATCAATGGGGGAAAGAATAGTCTTTGCAACAAATGGTTCTGGCACAACTGGATATGCATATGGCAAAGAATGCCTCTGACCCCTACACATACCAGAATTCTGGTGTCTGGGATGGATGTATCCTAGGCTAATTAAATACGATGTTCGAGAGATGGGAGCCAGTCTTCAGTATTTTTTAAAGATGCTAAGGTGAGTCTAACATAAAGCAGAGTTAGGGAACTGGTGAGCTCATCTGTGTACCTTACACGCCCCTTTCAAGGACAGTGTGAGAGTGTGCTTCAATTATCTCCTTTAGGAAACTTTGAAGATGGATGAACTGTGTTTCTCCAGACAGTGAACAAATCACTTAATGTCTTTGAGTCTCACAATTTTTAAAGTGAAAATAATAATACCTTATTTTAGAGAGTTATTTGAAAAAATTAAACTGTCCTATGCAGTAAAACATCTTGCACATAGTAGGTATTGAGTAGACCTGTGGTCCCCAACTCACAGGCCGCAGGCCATAGATCAATACATACCAATACGGGTATGCCTCCTGTTAGGAGCTGGGTCATACAGGAGGAGGTGAGTGGCAAGCTTCATCTGCCACTGTCTCCCATTACCCCCAGATGGGACTGTTGCAGGAAAACAAGCTCAGGGCTCCCACTGGTTCTGCATTATGGTGAATTCTATAATTATTTCATTATATACAAGGCCTGACAAGTTCACAGCTCAAAAAACAAAGTTCAGGAACTTATCCTAGGAAAAGTACTATTACATACCTCATTGCTAAATATCACTATGGTCACCTCCGAAGTAAGGCAAGGTTTCATAACCTTGATATATTAGTGTCTTACAGCTGTGTTTGTGTCAACATGTGTCCTGCTGAATGGCATTCATTATTGTTGTGTGTTTTTGTATGTCATACGACGATGGCTCTCATGGTCATTCTAGGAAAAGTTTCCAAAATTGCTTTGAAAGGTGACTAGGCCCTGGTGTTGGTGCATAGCTTCCTAAGGGGGTAACTTCAAAGGTGACCATAGTGATAGTCATCAATGAGATATGTAGCACTTTCTTTAGAATGAGTTTGTGAAATTAATGTCAGGGCTCCTATTACAATGTGATATTAATAGAAATAAAGTGCACAATAAATATAATGTGCTTTAATTATCCCAAATCCATTCTCCTTCACCCCAGTTCATGGAAAATTGTCTTTCACAAAACTGGTTTCTAGAGTGAAAAGGTTGGGGACTGCTGTGGTAGGCACTTTTTCTTGTTAGAAGAAGGCAGGATATTAATCATTATTTAAATATAAAAGCAGGCCAGGCATGGTGGACCACAACTACAATCCTAGCACTTTGAGAGGCTGAGGCCGGAGGATCACTTGAGCGTAGGAGATCAAGACTAGCCTGGGCAACGTTGCAAAATCTCTACAAAAAAGTAGAGAAAATTAGTCAGTTGTGGCAGTGTATACATGTAGTCTCAGCTGTTGGGGAGGCTGAGGCAGGAGGAACCCTGGAGCTCAGAAGTTAGAGGTTGCAGTGAGCTCCGATGCCTCCACTGCAGTCTATTCTAGGCAACTGAGTGAGACTTAGTCTCAAATATAGTAAAGAAATATAAAAGCAAAGTACTGCTATGGTGAATTTCCTCAGTTTTGTGTTGTTGCAACTTCTGTTCTGAATCTGGGTTTAACTTACTCAAAGCAGAAGCAGGGATTCCTGCCTTTGACACAATATCCGATATCCGCCTGGTGGTTCCTCAGTGAGGTCCATCCGTATATCAGCCTATACAACCATTCTGGTGCCCGCCTCTCTGCGGGGCATGAAGATACCACCCCCTAGACTCGGCTCACCGGCCAGCCCCCTCACCCAGCGTGGGACAGTAAACGTGCTGCAGGGACCACCTCTAGCCACCGTGTGATGCCACGGAACACACCATTTAGAACAATCCAGGGGAAACCTGCTTGGGGATGCCCTGGACCCCAAGAAAGGCTTTTGCCCACGGCCCCCTTGGTCTTCCTGTAGCTCCCCACCCACTGGTTCTTGTTGCCTATACGTGTCCCACCAGTCGGTCTCCTCCCTCGCTAGGGGCCGTGCAAGTCTCCTCCCTCCCTCCGTGCAGTCTCTCTGTGATCTGTGGGTAATAAGCCACTTCTGTGGTTTCGTGTAATCTATTTAGTTGCCTCTTCTGTGTCTCATCTGATGGACACACCTGATCCTAACTTCTCTCCTGGTCAGACCTCTCCTAGAGAGTGGCTATCTTGGCAAGAATAAACTGGACACGAGTCAGACAAGAGCCGCAAGAACCAGTTTAACCAAGTCTGAGAGGAACACCTGGTCAGGGGTTAGGCACTTAGGCTATCACCCAGGATAAAGAAGCATCCCCTGAAAGGTACATCGTAAACATTTATGACCAAATCCCTCGGGAGCCTGTCAGGGCAGGGTTGGAGTTTATCACCACTCTCCACAGAGAGACCTCAAGATAAAATCAGAGGAAACTACAACTCCAATTAATGCTTCCTTATTCGGCTGTTGCTAAACATCTATTTCCACACTTTTTGAATTCCCATCATGGGTTTCATCACAACTAGATCATGTCTAAACTGTAGCTCTATAGGTCTTAGGATTTAACTGTATATCTGTTTTCCCAACTGTATCATCAATAATTTAGTTTACGTAATTATAAATTCAAAGGAAACAGAAGTGATGTAGATGCTAAAGGAATCACTCAATTAGATTTTGAAAATATTTTATTTGCATTACGTTCATTGCATCCTGTAATTAAAGTAGACTTTTAAAAATGTATCGTAAGTTATAGATAAGAGGAAATAACATTCTCCCTGGAAATTCAAGCTGCCAGATAGATTGTGTTCATTTTTATTGGCTAATTCATTTTGTTAGCAGCATTTGGGAACTGCTTTGAGAAATGAAAAATCTTTGATTTAGATTTCTCCTTCTCTTGTGTTCCCCAGTTCCAGATAAAATAGAATATTTGCTGAATATGCTTAGAGAATATTCACATTCTTAGAGAATATTCACAGAGAACCATCTGAGGGAAATTATTCTAAGTCCTTTGGAAAATATCAATGCCAGAATTAATACAGAATTAATTAAGATGTATTAGGGCACTTTTAAATTATGGTTCCATATAAATCATTTAAAAATAAATATTTTCATAGATAAGAATAAAATCACGGCATAATCTGCTATACATTGTAGTCATGATTAGAACAATTCTACTATTTTATACATATTTTATAATTTTAATTTTTCTTTAAAAATTGTGTGTAAATATGCAAATAGAAAGCCTGAGACCCTGCTATTACTATATCTAATAAATCTTGCATTTTGGCATTCTAAGGCTGAAAAACTACACCTAAGCTACTCTTATTACCAACTTATTTACCTTATGGCAACTTTATGTGACCTTGCTTTCTATGTTAATAAGCCTAATTTTAAAAGGTGGTGTGGATTGCATACACAGCATGCAGGGATTCAGGCCTAATACATGGTCATCAGAAGGCTGTCTCCTCCCGGCTCCTCCACCCCAGACACCTCCCACTGTGTCACTGCTCTTTCCCATAAAGCAGATCAGGCTTAGGCTACAGTGTTCCAGGACATACTTAGGGGTCATCCTAGAACTAGAGGAAAGTAATTCTTCATATTTATACTATGATTTATACCTATGAATTCGTATAATAATTCTTTTTATTCCCCCAGCAAGCTCATTAAATTTATCATTTAATTCATGTTTTCAACAAGTACGTGTATTCATAATAATTTGCCAAAACTGCCCTGGCTGCTGGCTTTATGATCATGAACAAGATGGCCCCTTCCCATAAAAAATTTATAACTTTTACAGGGAAGGAGTATTAGGGGGTTTTTTTGCTATGCAAGAAATTACCATAAAATTAGCGGTTTAAAAAGAATACCTTGGCCAGGAACCTGGGCGAGGTTTATTTGGGTTCCGTGCTTAGGGTCTCACAACCCAAAATCAAGGTGATCAGGTTAGTCTCTTATCTGGAGAGTCTAGGAAGGAACTGTTTAGCAGATTACTCAGGTTATTAGTAGAATTCTATTTCTAGGGGCCAAAGGATTGATATCCTTATTCCCTTTCTCGTTGTCAGCTTGGGACCCACTCTTCTGGGGGCTTCCCAAATTCCTTGCCACATGGACCCATTATTCAAACCAGTAACACCACACGGCATCTTCCTCATGGTTGGTGTAGCTCTGATTTCCACTTACATACCTGGACAGAGACAGCTCTGTGCTTTTCAAGGGTAAATGTAATTAGATTAGAACCACTTGAATGATCCACTTTTTAACATGTAATGTAATCAAATCATGTGAGTAACATATCATACTCATGAGTTTACCCACACTAAAAAGGAGCGAGTTACACAGAGCTTTTTGATAAGTAATTTTAGAATTCCACCTACCCAAGAGGGCCACAAAAATTTATCAGACAATTCAATATAAAATAATACAACACTATGATAGGGTTAAGTATCAGGTACTATAGACACATAAAGTATAATGATCTAAACCAGTGGTTGAAGTTTTGGAAATATATTTATGATATGTTATTAAAGAAAAAGTTTATTATAAAAGAATTGGTATGATAGAGTTTGTATATTTGAGTATGTATACAGAAATATTTATGGTAATTAAGCAACCCTGACAGTCTTAATGTAGGTTTAATTATTGGTTTACCTGTATTTTCTAAATTGTGCATATTAAACCCATGTACTGAGTACTCTGAATAAATTTGATTTAGGAATATAATAATTTGACAATTTTTGTCTTCCATGTTCCTTTAAATTTGCTCAGCAGTGCATAGACTATTCCTTGGCTGGGTACTATGACTTTTCTGTTCTCTCTTATATTATAGACCAGACTACTATTTCAACTAAGTAATTAAAATAGCAAACTTCCGAGGTTCTTTAAAATATTCTCCCTTCCCTCCCTCAACCAAGTTCTGGTATAAACTGGGAATCTTACAATGGGGAAAGAAAGCTCATGGTTGGAAGCTTCTTTCTTTCTCAGTCTAGTGTTCTCACACCTCCACCGCCAGCTGGCTCACAGGGAGGTGCGACCCTCTGGGAATGGAGTTCAGAGAGAAAAAAAGGAAAGCCAGGAAGAAAGATCAGACTTGAATGATAACTTTCAGCGAGCTGGCATTGAGTCTCTGGTCTTGGAAGATCCTTATGCTGAATCTATTTTGGGAATTGTTTTGTGGGTATTTTGGAAATCTTTTTCAGTGGCAATCTCTCATCTCTAGTTTCTATTCTTAGTCTGTGGAAATTAGGCAATTCTTAACTTTTTTCTGATGAGTTCTGTTCACCTATTAAAACACATTGGAATTAAAAAGACAAGCATCTATCCCCCAAATTACACCTCTCAAATCCTCTTCTGATATGTGGGTCATTACAAAAGTTTTAAGACGCACAAAAATCAAGAAAAGTAAAATTTATGTAGTCGGAAAGAAATGGAACCCTCCTAGCAACACCAATGAACCAGGAAGTTGAAACTCACACAGGTGAATCAGAAAGGATGTTCTCAGCTGTGTTTCTGGGAAGTGAAATGATGGACCATAACCCAAACTGTCTCACAACTTTCATAGTGATCTACATATTCAGCAACCTGAACCTTTTAAGCACTTGATGTAGAAAATAGATTTTAAAGTCATTTATCTTGCTCTTAATTTTTTTACTAAATGTATATCTTACCGAGGCACCTTGTTTTGGAATGTTTTATTTATAGTATCTTCATGTAAGCAAACAATAACCAGTCACAATTTCTAACATCATGAAGATTATTGCAGCACTAATATTTTCTTTAGATGGCAACAGAGAAAAACTAATCAGCAATGGGGTTAGGGACTACAGAAATATCAAGAAAGATGGGAGATTGGAAAGAAAGAAGTCACTGTGGTATCTTAGCTTTGGGGAGCATCTCCCAGTGGGAATAAAAACTAGATTACAGAAGGGTGATTAGGAGTAGATTGTAAACAAATAAATATAGATGACTTTCTACTTAGGTTGGCTAGAAAAGTCTTAATTTCACGTAATGTTCAACACAATAGACCCAGCCAGCAGGTTCTAGGGAAGCTCCCAGGCTTACTGGTTCTAAGCCAACTCTTGTTCATCTATTCAGTTCCATAACCCATTACCCTGGGGTTTGCACATGGACGTTTTGACTTTAGTCAGAAGGCAGGCAGTTGCGTACAAAAGGATATAATCTTTTTATTCTTCCTAACCCCCTAGCTCTTTATTAAACAAAACCTGAGGAGAATCAATCACATCAGAGAGCCAGTCATTCTGCCTCTGAGCATTCTTTGCAAGACACTTTTAAAAACAAGCATTTCATTATGCAAGCATTACAAATGGGTATAGAGGGTAGCTGGGGGAGGAGTGAAGAGAGAGTGGCCCTGAAACTCCTGTGGAGGTGACCTAAAATCCCGTTCAGCAGAACTTTGAAAACAGAATAACAGAAGGGGATTGCCACACTTAGAAAACAACGTAATAGGACAGAGAATAGAGGAGGCAGGGTCAGTTGTCTCTTTCGGCAACAGTAGGGTAGAGGGTCATGCACATCCTTCAGAATGTTTTTAACATGAAACACGCATGACTACAGGAGAATTAAACATGCTGAAGCAATGGCTATTACCCTAGTTCTCTCTAAGATTAGGTGCGTCGTCCCACTGTAGGAACATGCTATTTCAGTCAATGAATTCCTGATGTAAACTGTGAATGAATAATCTTGAAGACTTTCAGCTTACTAAAGTTGTTAGATTTTTTCCCCCCATCTTTTGACATCAGGTATATGCCAGAACATACTAATGTGACTTAAGTGCCAATAGCTCACATAGTATTTTAATTTTCTATCTTTTCTTCCTTACCTCCTTACTCTCCAACCTCCCTGGGAGTTCACAAGGAATCAAAGTGTGCCCTCCAGCCTCTACTTTATCTCAACAAAACTCTCATAAAGGAATACTCTTGTATATCCAGGGAGGAATTATTATCTTATTTCCAAGTGATAGAAACATAGACCACAAGAAGCTCCGGGGGGAAGAGGAGTTAGTTATTTTGGGAGCTTGAATTTTAATATCCCATCTCAGAAGTAGTAGAGTTCAAAGTGATATTTCTCAGCTCACAAGATTTAAAATATTGCTTTGACTTACATCGTTGGTGTTTTCCAGAAAGTTCTTGCCAAACAAACACTCCCTTAGCTCATTAAGTTTTAAGTTGTGTTTTTCACTATGCATTGCCCTTTCACCCAAACTATTCCTCAGGGTTTAAAGCTTGGGAAACTAATTATACCATTTGGTGGCCCTTCTCATAGGCAACAATGTTTAAAGAAATTCATTAACCTGTTTGTGGAAGAAATTCCAATCTATAAGAAGCTAAAGAAATTAAATCATTTGCATGTATTCCTTTGTCCTCTCTCCTATTTCAAACATAACCACCTTAAGTTTATCTGGCCACTAATTTGTAAATAAGATTCTGGAATCCCCAATTATGTTATTTGAAGCTCTACTTTGAATACAGAGATCATAAAAAATCATTTTTGTATTGTGAAGCTTACTAACTTAAGTATATATGCACATATATTTATACTATATATCTATGCTGTATATGTGTGTGTGGGGGGGGATTTTGGTGCTGACTGGCCATTCACCACTTCTTTTATTTCTTGTTTTATTTTATTTTATTTTTTTAATTTTGAGACAGAGTCTCTCTATGTTGCTCTTGGTAGAGTGCTGTGGCGTCACAGCTCACAGCAACCTCAAATTCTTGGGCTTAAATGATTCTCTTGCCACAGCCTCCGAAGCAGCTGGGACCACAAGTGCCCACCAAAATGCCCAACTATTTTTGTTGCACCATTCATTGTTGTTTAGGCCAGTTTCAAACCTGCCACCTTTGGTGTATGTGGCTGGCACCATAATTTCTGTGCTATGGGCACTGAGCCGACTTCTTTTTTTAACATGATATGCTTTTGCAAGGTTATGCAGAACTTTCCTCTCAAAATTGGTAGTGAAAACTAAACTGGTAAAATTTCTATGGATGTAATTTTCAACATCTATTGATAATATTAGAATTTATGTTCTTTTTACCCAACAATTACATTTGCATTTCAACAACAATTGCATTTCAAGGCAATTTCCTGCTGCAAAAATGTGTGTACGTAAGGAAATATATTTCAGGAATTTTTGTAATAGAAAAAGTTTAGAAATGCCCTAAATCCCTACCCTGAGGTGTTGCATCATGCAATGCACTACTGTATAGACACTACAAAATATAATTATTTCCAAAATATATTGCTAAGTAAGACAATCAACTTAATAGAATACAATGTATAATATGCTATTAACTGTTAAAATGACTATAAAATTATCTAAATAAGGGATAACAATTTTTGGCCCCTTGGAAGGTTACTAGTATGGCTGAGGCATCATGGAAAGTAGAAAAATTACTTTTAGCTAAATGCTTTTCTTTCTTTAAAATATTTTGTCATGAACCTATACTAACAATGTACCAAATTTTTAATGTAAAAATTTCCTTCCTAATGAGTGCTACTCTCCTCTTGATTATTGACCTTGGATCATCCCTTGGAGCTTCTGTCACTTGCATGTTTATGTGGATATCCAAGGCAGCACAGAAAGAGACAGTGAACTGGCATTTCCTAAGCATAGCATTATTTAATAAACTCAAGTGCTTTGCCAAATGTGCTTTTATGCATTTAAACTTCATAACAAATAAGAAAATATGTAGGGCCTGGAAGCTACAAAGGTGCTGCTACTTCTTGAATGCCTACAATATCGTAGGCATTTTCCATGTATTCTATTATTCAATTCTCACGAGTCCTGCAAAACAGGTCTTGTTATTTACACTGTACAAATGACATGAGTAAGTACAAGCTTATTAAAAATCTTTCCCAAAGTTAGCAAAATGAAAAATATCAGGACTGGGTGGTGCCTGTGACTCAAAGGATTAGGGTGCTGGCCCCATATGCCGGAAGTGGCAGGTTCAAACCCAGCCCTGGCCAAAAACTGCAAAAAAAAAAAAAAAAAATCAAGACTGTAATTTGAACACTGGTTTGTATAAAAAGACACAGTGAAAAGGTTACCAATAACAACAGTAACAACAAAGACGAGGAAACAAGGGTGCAGTGACCTTTTCGTTTTTCTCCATCCAGTGCTTAACTGCATCATTTGGTTATTTCTTCCCCCTACTTTTTCTTGGCTTACAAAACAGCAGTATTTTGGGAAGGTTGTTTGTGATGCTCCACATTTTAGTTGCTTAAGTTTACCATGCATTTGAAATATTCTTTACATATGATATGCTTTGATACAAATACCTTTAAAAACATATTATCTTTGTGTAAAATCAGATCCGAAAAGAAAATTTGTCAAGCACAAAAATGCATGCTAAGTCTTCTTTTCCTCTTCCTTTTCTCTTCTCTTCCTGAATGATGGTAGAAAGAGTGAGGCAATGTCCACCTCAGTGTCAGAAAGAGTGAGGTGAAAGGAAGGTGTATGTCTGGGCTGCAAACTGGGAACATTGAAACCCCAAGGACCAAGAGAAAGTCATTCATGCTGACATCCAGGAGTGGGGTTGATGGAGTGGAGTGATGAGAATGCATGAAGGTGATTGGACTGGGCATGGCATCAGGTTGAGAAAGATATTCTTTCGGTAAAGGATGTCCATTTAGTACGATGCACTGGTGGGAGATATCAGGTCCCAAATGATCAGAGGTGAGTTTCAGTTTGGTGTAATAACACATAGCAGAAATCAAGTGCCATTTTATAATGATAAAGTCAATTTCATAAGAGGATGTAAAAATCATAACTATCCATATCCTAATAGGCTTTATATAAATTAAATTATTTTAATCATCAAGATTCATAAGGTTGAACATTCAAACACTCAATATTTAGTCATCACAGACACTGTTTATTGTTTGTCAAGTAAATTTCTATGAATCTTATGATTGAACTTCAGTTTATAGCTCCTTCTTATCTGCAATGCATGTTTTTAAAGATGTCATCATCATCACATCACTTCTGATTGCTAGTACATAGAAGATATTTGCAGAGATCAGTGATTTTGCATGCTAAAATCAGTATTTCTTAGGGGAGAATACTATTTGTTTAATGTTTTACTGCATTTGCATTTATCAGGGTCCTGTGTAATCATGGGATATGATCAAGACACATAATTAATTTCAGCATCAACAAGTCACTTACTAGATTTTTACATTATATAAAATGTTGTAGGGTAAGATTAAATCAATGCATGTTATTTTTTAAATGGATTATTTCACAAAGGTTTCTGATCTTTATCCTATGCCTTCTTAAGTTATAAAAGAAACCAATGTTTTCTTCTTAGTGGATTATATGTGGGTCTTTAGATAGTGAAGGAATTCTGGTGTGGGTAAGTAGTTTTCAACCTCATTCCTGGTGAGAAAACAGACTAAGTATGCAGTAGAGATTCATTTCACATATTTTATAATAAGTCAGTAGTAATTTTATTTAGAAGTCAAGATTTATTGGATCCAAAAGGTCAATAGAGGAAATTATAATTGGGCATGGCACTTTCTAAGATTCTGAAAATACAGAATATTTTTGTCAGTTGAATTTGGTTCACTTAGATTTTTTTCACTATATGAAAAGAAATTTCTCTATAAATATTTCTTTAAGAGGAGACAGCTTTCTATCATAAGACTGAATTTTTATATTAAAAAGGTTAATGCTAATGTTAGTATAAATGTAAAACAATAGATGGAAATTCAAAAGTGGAGCTGGTTCTAGGTGATGGATGAAAAAAATTCAAACCTACTAGAAAACCATTTAACAAATAATATATGTTTCAGCCTCGACAAGTCATTATTTGGCTACCATGTGTGCTTTTCAAGGTGATCTTAAGGACATACGATGTATTAGACCTTTTATTATTTCTATTTTTTATTCATTTTTTTAGTGGTTGAGACATCATCTCATTCTGTTGCCCTGTGTAGAATGCTGTGGTATCATACCTCACAGCAAACTCAAACTCTTGGGCTCAAGTTTTTTTTCTATTTTTTTTAGTAAAGACAAAGTTCTCACTTTTGCTCAGGATGGTCCCCTGAGTTCAAAGGATTCTTCCACCTTGGTCTTCCAAAGTGCTAGGATTACAGGTCTGAGCTATCCTACCATGCCTGAACTTCTATATTTTTAAAGTATCCTTGCCCATAATTAGAGATGACATCTTGTGAAAACAGACCTAAAGAAGTTTAAATCACATTAAGTTTAAAATCTTATTTCTGTACAGCATAATGCTTCCCCACTGGTTGTGTTGTATCATGCAATTTTTTGTTGCATTATGAAATTTTTGATTGTATATTTTTGCTAATATTCTTTTTTGCCCTTGACCAACAGAAAATTGTACCTTAATTCTCTTAATATGGTACAAAACTAATATCAATGTTTAGGCACAGATATATTAATTTAATGATTGGTCAAAAATGTGGATAGGATTGTTATCTACAAAGTGAAGTGAATTAATAGAAAGCTGGCAGAGTTCATTTTGTGAGAAATGCTTCGTGGTGAAAACAAGATTTTTTTTAGAAAGTAATTTCACATAGAGATGTGAATGATCCATGTCCAAAAATTTCAAGTCCTAAACATACTTTAATTATTTAAGCAGTCCCTCTAAAAATCCATGGTAGTCATTAGATATTAAAGACTCTTATTAATAATTTTTGAGATAAACTCAAGCATATTCTTCCTTGTCAACATGTTTATTTCTCTTGGGTTGATACTTGGGAGTGTGACTGCTGGGCTTTATGGTAATTTATAAGAAGCTATGGTATTATTCAATATGAGAATCTACTTTGTAAATAGTGTTAGACTTTTTCTTGCAATTATTAACATAGTTTGATTAATATGTTCCATCTTGTCAGCTGTTTTCTACTTATTCCATATCTTCTTTGACTTTTTTCTTTTTATTCTTTTTTTTGAAAAATTTGAATGTTTTTATTCCACTTACCTTCATTATTGGCCATTTATAACTTTTTTTAAAATTATTGATTTCCTAGAATTTAAAATAAGTGTCTTTAATCAACTGGAATTTTTAATAGAAATGAAACTATAATTTTCCTAAAAACTAATTCAATAAAAAATGTGAAACACCTTTACAAAGCATTTGCTCAGGCCAGAAAAACAGCATGTGATAACTGTGGACAACGTTAATGCCTAGACCTAGCATAACACGTGCCGATCTCATGATTTATAATTATATAAAGTTGAGATTCATAATGTAAACCTGACCAAATGAGGTGGTCTCTCACTTCTTCCCTACCATCTTGACTTTTTATATATAACACTGGGCTTAAAAGACAGCAATTAAGTTGCCAGAAGTCATACCATGATGCTTACTCACCTTGACATTAACTTCTTTATTTGGATATCACTGGGTAATGAACTTGGAATCTGGAAACCTAATAATACTTTTGCTGTATGACTTGATTAAGCTTCCTGCTGTTATTTATATTAGGATAGTATATTGAGGTATTGGCACCAACTTTTGGTTCTTAACCCTACCTTCCAATGCTCAAATCCATTGATGTTCTATGAAATTTGTAGCTCCTCTCATTAGTGGTGGGGTGAGATTTCTCTTCCCTTGACTTAGGGCTCAGCCCTGTAACTTGTTGTGCCCAATGAATATTAGCGGGTGTGATACAGAGAGTTGAAACTTGCCTTTTTATGCATCTTGTATGACCTTGGTGCTGATTCACTTGTGCCAAGAAGGATAAGAGATTTGAGAAACAGAATGGTACAAAACATACCCCTTAAAGCAAAGACCAGCTCAGTGGACCTACAGACTGAACAAAAATAAATAATAGTTGGTCTAAGCTATTGAGTTTTGGGATGATTTTGTCGAGATATTGTGGCAATGGCTAACCAATATAGCAACTGATCCCTATGAATGGAGTGCTTTCCTAACCAAATTTGAAATATATTCTATTAGTTTTGCAACTAAGTGTTGAGGAAAAGTAAAGTATTTTAGCAGGCTAAGAACATGCGGCTCATGTTATGCAGATGCCAAATATTTGATAATACTTATTTGGGATAGTCTGGAAGGCAAATAATTTTACTTAGTGAACTCTTAGAACTATAGAAGAAGACTTCCATACATCTAATGATATATTCTAAGTAAAGCTACACAAGTAAGCCCTATACTGTAAGAGCATTCTACACTCTTAAACCTTTTAAAATCATCTTTAATCATCTTTTTTTCTAAACCCAGCTATCAGTGGTAATAAAATTAGCATCATACTGACAAAAATCTGACGTTAAACTTAAATTATATTAAAACATTATTACAGTAAAAATCAATGTCTTCACTTTTCACCTGAATTTAAGTATGGCTGCATAACAAGGTTTTGAAGGATCTGGCTTAACTTAATGTGTATGTGGGAAAGCCTGACACTATTTTAATCCCCTGGGCTATCATTTAATTCACAGTAGGAAGTCTTAATAGGAAGGAATTATTATGATCTTGTGGAAGCTGTTTTTATTATAAAATACTACTTTTAAAATCCAACTTCTGTTGTAAGACCAAGTTCAATTTAATTTTTAAATTTTAATGATATATTGGTAATCAGAGTATCATAAAATATGTTAGCTATTACAGTAAGTGGGCTGTAAGTGTTTCTTCCTCTATGATTTTAATAAGGTCTTGGCACAAAATATTCATGCTTCATAACTATTGAATTTTTAAGACTCTACTGATAACTTCCTTATCCTTATTCAGTAGATAAAAATGAGATTAAAAGATAAGCTAAGACTGCTAACATAATGTTAAAGCTGCTGCAATAGGAAAATGATTTTTACATTTATTGAATGACTATCAGGTTCGGGCTCTTTGCATGTATTATCTTTATTCTTTGTGTTAATCATACAAAGCTAATAATATTATTCTTTTATCATAGCAAAAGAAACGGGAGATTTAATTGTTAATTCTTCTCTGTAACCAGTTAATAAGTCATGGAGGCACAACAGGAAGCTAGTTCTATTTAACTGTTTTTATTTAAATTTCATCCTGTTTTCATGAACCCATGAGATTGTACCAAAAAAGCTGAATGAACAGCTAGGTTACCAGATATTACCTGTGATTTACTGATCAGTTACTGGATTGTCCAAACCTTAACACAGACATCTTGTTTGCTATGTAAATATAAATAAGACATGCTAAATAGTGCTGTATAGTTAGGAACAACAAACACTTAAGGTGTTGAAACCAAGAACTAAGAAGTCTAAAAACAAGACATTAAATATTATCTTTCAGTAACAAACAGAAGTCGGTGTTCCTGATAAGAAAACTTCTATCCTTAGGGTCTCCTTCAATCTATTCCTCAGAACATTGGATATTGGAGTACATGGTTGACAGACTATCTTCCTTCACCTATCACTAAACCTCTGTCAGTCTCCTCTCTCTACATTCTTTCAGAGCCAGAGAGGCAGGTTTTCCTTTTAATTACCATCTCTGTCTACCTAGAATTTCTCTTACTCAAAACTATTTCATGTGGGCTTCAATATATTAAATAGGGGCTAAAAATTAGAAAAATCTCTTGTCTTTGTAAGTGGTCTCATTTTCAAGCCCATGGGTCTACATCACAGTGTTCTTTTAAGTGTGGACATTTTTCTTTCTCTTTGCATTCCTTCTATAATATTCCAAATCCCTTTCCATTGCCCAAGCCCCAGAAGGCAAATAAATGGTTATCTAAGAATATAGTTGTATATATGAATGTATAAAATAGTAAGGTGCATGCATGGCATTTTTGAAAATAGTATCTTTGTTAAAATGAAGGGAACCATCAATGGATTATATTATTTCAACAAAAAATTCTTGATTAATATGTGATTGCAAACTGTTGACATCACATTGCCTACCTTTCTTTCTCCTTCCCTCCACTTATGTAATCTTCACCTATTTTTCATGTCCTAGAATGCAGGATAAGCATCACCCAGCGAGTAATGGTTGTCATCCAGCCAGTAATGTTCTGGATTTATAGGCTGTCTATACGTCTCAACTCTTCTATTTCATTGTTGTGTATGCAGGTGGTAATGGTTTTGCTTGTTTATTTATTTCTCAGGATTTATTGATGCTTTAGATGGAAAAGGCTAATCAAGTATCCTTAGTGGATTAAAGATGGTGTAGTTTGTTAAAGATGGCTAAGTTGTTTTTCAGTTGTTAGCTTGGATTCTTTTAATGCCTATTTTGTTTCCCATCTGCTGAAGTTAAGACAGAGAAGGAAGGTATCTTTAATCAAATTATGCTTAAAAAGTCCTAATGCTAGAATTACATTCAACATAATTTTAGATCTTGAAACTCTGACATCAAAGTATTGAGTACAGGTGTTCATGGCTCCTCATATTTACTTTGAAGTTTCTGTGACAGAGCATCTGGTTTGCTTGATAGGCATTTTATACCTATACATTGTTAGATGAGAGAATGAGACAGGTGTGAGTCTGAAGCTCTGAGAACCTTCATGGTTAATGAGCTTAATTTCCCATTATCAACAATGCCAGTACTTCAGGAATAGTGATGATATAAAGAACATACTTCCCTGAAGGATCAGGTTAAAGGCAAAAATATTTGTTCCTAGAATGGATTCATTGAGCTACTAAAATGCTACAAACTTTATGGAATTATTAACTCTGCTTTAGCCGTCAAGTTTCTTTCCTGTTTTGATTCAGCATGCAGTTACTATATAGTCAATAGTTCTCAAACTTTTATGCTCACCAGATCTTATTTAAAATTTCAGGGACAAGGTTTTACATTCAGAGATTCTGATTCTGAACCTAGATGGAATACAAGAATCAAATTTTAACAAGTTTAGAAAGTGATTCTGATAAAGACAGATTTAGAGACTAAGGGATCCACTTTGTTATTAATTGATTGCTTGACTAAAATGGTAAACTGAATTTTTTTTAATTTCAGGGTAATATGAGGGTACAAATGATTAGATTACACTGCATGCATTTGTCAGGTGAATTTCAAGTAGTAGGTAAGCCCTTCACCCAGGGTACGTGCTGTATACCCTTACACTGTGCCCTTCAGGTGAGAGATGACCAATCTGCCTTCCTCTTCTTCTTTCCCTTTTCCTCCTCCCCGCTCTCCCTGACTTTAATTTAGTATTATATTCTCACATGTGTGGGTAGAGTTGTTTGTTTATCTATTGGTTTCATCTTAGTATTGTGTATGTTTGATATTTGCGTTTCCATTCTTGTGATACTTTATTAAAAAGGATTTTCTTCAACTCCATCCAGGTAAATACAAAAGATGTATGTATACATCTTTTATTATGGCTGAGTAATATTCAATTATATATGTATATACATACATACAATAGTTTATTAATCCATTCATGAGTCGATGGGCACTTGGGTTTGTTCCACATCTTGGCAATTGTGAATTGAGCTGTGATGAACATTCTAGAACATATGTCCTTTTGGTAGAATGATTTTTTTTTCTTCTGGATAGTTACCTAGTAATAAAATTGCAGGATCAAGTGGAAAGTGTACTTTTAGCTATTTGAGGATTTTCCATACTTCTTTACATAGAGGCTATATTAATTTGCAATCTCACTTGCAGTGCAAAATATTCCCTTCTCCTCACATTCACATTAGTATCTGCAGCTTTCAGATTTCGTGGTGTGGGCTCTTCTCACTGGGGCTAGACGATATCTTGAGGTGGTTTTGATTTTTCATTTCTCTGATGATTAAGGATGATAAGCATTTTTCATGTTTGTTGTCCATTCATCTGTCTTCTTCAGAGAAGGCTCTAGTTAAGTCTCTTGCCCACTTATAAATGGGATTTTTTTTTCTGTTTTCTTGTTGATTAATTTGAGTTCTTTATAGATTCTAGTTATTAGTCCTTCCTCAGATTCATAGCATGCAAATGTCTTCTCCTATTCCTAAGGTAGTCTGTATGCTTTAGTTGTTGTACCCTTAGCTGTGAAGAAGCTTTTTATAAATTTGAAAACATAGAAGAAATGGACTAATACCTGGAACCACACCACATTCCTAAACTGAATCAGAAAAATTAGAAATTTTGAGTAGTCCAATATTAAGCACTGAAATTGCATCAACAACACAAAGTCTTCTAATAAAGAAAAGTCCTGAATCAGATGGCGTCACACCAGAATTCTACCAAACCTTTGAAGAGGAGCTCATACCAATATTAAAGAACCTATTCCAAAACATGGAGAAAAAACCTTCCCCAACACATTCTATGAAGCAAACTTCACTCTAAAACTGGGAACAGACCAAACAAAAAGGGAAAACTACAGACCAATATCGTTAATGAATATCAATGCAAAAATATTCAATAAAATAATAACAAACAGAATACAGCTATATAATAAAAACAATTATACATCATGATCAGGTGGGATTTATCAAGGATGCAAAATTGGATACACATACGTAAATCCATAAATGTAATTCACCACATAAATAGAAGCAAAAACAAAGATCATATGATCCTCTCAATAGATGAAGAACAAATATTCAGCAAAATTCAGCTCCTCTTTCTGACAAGAACACTTAAGAAAATAGGCATAAATAAGACATTTCTTAAACTGATAGAGGCCATCAACAACAAACCCACAGCTAATATCATACTGAATGGAGTAAAACTGAAAGTTTTTCCACTTAGAACCGAAGCTGATAAAGATGTCCACTATTGCCACTGCTATTCAATGTAGAGCTGGAAGTTCTAACCAATGCAATCAGGCAAGAGAAGGATATCAAGGGTATTCAAATGGGGACAGAGGAGGTCAAGCTCTCGCTCTTTGCTGATGACATGATGTTATACTTAGAAACTCCAAGGACTCAACTACAAGGCTCCTGGAAGTGATCAATGAATATAGTAATGTCTCAGAATACAAAATCATTGTCCACAAATCAGTATCCTTCATATACTCCAATAACAGTCAAGTTGAGAACCAAATCAAAGACATAGTGCCCTTCACAATAGCTTCAAAAAAAAAAAAAAAAGAAAGAAAGAAAGAAAAAATAAAATAAAAGAAAGAAATATCTGGGAATGTACCTAACAAAGGACGTGAAGGATCTTTACAGAGAGAACTATGAAACCCTTCCACTTGTTAGCAGAAGATGTTAACAATTTGAAAAACGTACCATACTTATGGCTGGGAAGAATCAACTTTGTTAAAATGTCCATACTACCCAAAGTCATCTATAGATTTAATGAACAGATTTAGAGGCTCAAGTTTGAAGTGCAAGTGATGTTATAAAAAATCATCCAGTGGTTAACTGCCTCTAATGTGCAATGATTTAGATGTTAACAATTGCAAATTTGAAAAATAGGTAAAGCTGCCTAATGTACATTAAAGAAGAGTAAGAAAAGAAAAATAGGAGTGAAATAGGCCAAGGAAATTTTCTGGAGAATGGGGCAGGGCTGTCCTCTAAATTTCCAGCCTTATGGAGGAGACAAGAGTGGGATGTACAGGATGCCTTACAACTAGGTTGGATTTTCCACCTCTCAATGGCATCAAATTGGGAAGCCGCTGTCCAGAAACTGTTCCCTATGCCGGAAAGCTTGGCAATTCATCAAATAACTCCTTTTGTAGCATTCATTCATTCATTCATTCATTCAAAGATGTGCATTGACTGTTACTATGTGACTAGAACTGGTCTAGGCAGTGGAGGCACATCAATGACCAAAACAAAAGGTCTCTATTTTCAAGCTTGTGTTCTGTGGTGAGCTATGAGGGAGACAGTCCCTTACATAAATGTCTGTACAACACTGATAAAAAAATAAAGCAGGGTAAAGGGATGGAGAGAAATTTAAAAAGGGAATATTTTAAGCTGGTTGGGGAGTAGATTTGTCAGAGATTGTCTTTCTCAGAACAGATACAAAAAATATGAAGGATCAGATAGATATCTAGGTGAAGATATCCAAAAAGAAGGAATTGTAAATGCAAAATCCCTGGATGAGAACTGTTTGAAGGTTCTAGAAAGTGCAAGAAAATCAGTGTAGCCAGAATGGCACAGGGCAAAGGACAAATCATTAGGAGATAAGATCTAGAAGGAAGTACGGGGCCACATTATGCAAATCTTTGTTAAGATTTTATTCTATAAAATCAAGCTGCTCAGGATTTAGAGCAGAAGAGTGGTATGATCTCAGTTAGGTTTGGTGGCTCACCCCTGTAATCTAAGAACTGTGGAGAGCTGATGTGGGAAGATCACTTGGGGCAAAGAGTTTGCGACCAGCCTGGGAAACATGTGAGACCCCATCTCTACAAAAAATCATTTTAAAAAATTAGTTGAGTGTGGTGGCACATGTTCATAGTCCCAACTACTCCAGAGGCTGGGTTAGAAGAAATTCCTGAGCCCAGACAGTGAAAGTTGCAGTTAGCTGTGATTGCACCACTGCACTCCAGCTTGGGCGATAGAGTGAAACTCTTATCTCTTTAAAAAAGAAAAATGTCCAGGCCTGGTGACTCATGCCTATAATCTCATCACTGTAGGAGGCCAAGGGAGGCAGATTGCTTGAACTTCTGGAGTTCCAGACCAGCCTGAGCAAGAGCAAGATCCTGTCTCTACTAAAATGGAAAAGTTGAGGCAAGAGGATCTCTTGAGCTCAGAAATTTGAGGTTGCTCTGAGTTATAATGATGCCATGGCACTTTGTCCAGGATGACAAAGTGAGTCTCTGTCTCAAAAAACAAAACAAAACAAACAAACATAAAAGAGTAGATGATCTTATATTTAAATAAACATTTTGGAAGTTTTTCCCCTAAATATAAAGTAATCTGAGGTTATTTTTAACTCTTTAGCTTATTTAATTCATGTCTTTCATTTTCTTGTCTTACAAGTTAAACACATCTTAACTTTCATTTTTGTGGCTTGTACTATTGGTTTTCTAAGTCTCAAGGAAGGAGCATAAGGATGACTTGCCCTCAAAACTTCCACCTTCTATATCTGTAAGGACCTTGGACAATACTTAAACTCTTAGACTCTTTTCTTACCTGAAAATTGGAATTCATTTTAGCACCTTGATCAGAGCTGCTCTAAGATTTAATCAAGATAGTATATGTAAAATATTTAGTATATAGTCATACATAGAATAAGTGTTCCCTAAATGATTAACATTATTTCCTGTTTAGCTATTGGTTTCACAATTCATCCACTATCATAACAAAAAAGTACTGTCAACTTGTAATGTCTAAATGCTCTCTTGAAGTCTACCTTTCTTTTCTTTTCTTTTTTTTTTTTGTTACATATACATGTGTTTATTAGGTTTCCACTTTTTGCCTTCACAGAATTAAAAAGGCTGAAAATTTAATAACAATGTTTAAGATAAGGACTAGAAACAAAAACCTCATAAAGAGTGGATGAAGATAAATACACTTAGAAAAGACAACAGACGATTACTGCTCAAAATATTAAGCAATATTAATAATAATAATGCAAAGAAGTTCACATTGTCAAATAAGAATGTGTCTATTATAGAATTCTTCGACTCTGAGGCTCAGTATGAAGTCATCAGTTAACTTCTTATTTTTTCCAATGTCTCAAAAAATAGACAACTAATATATATAAATAAAAGTAAAAGATAGTTTCAAAAAACATCATGCCAAATCTTATAGACAATAGAAAAAGAAGAAATATTTCAAAATCATTCTACTTCTGTTTATTTCTTAACAGTCTAATTTCTACACATTGGATACAGTAACCTTTTCAAAATGAGAAAGTTCTTATATTTTTCCCCTTGTTGTAATGCTTCAACAGCTTGCTAATAATAGAAATAAAATCCCAAGTCATTACACTGGCCTACAACCCTGTGACTGATCTAGAACCTGACTTCTTTTTCTTTTCATCTTTTACCACTCCACTCTCTTCCTCACACAATTGGCTCCAGCTATCTTCCAGAGGTAACATGCCACAGGGCTCTCCTGCTTGCCATTCTTGCCCTAAATCTTTGCAATAGTGGTCCCATATCATTACTCAGAGATAAGGTCAATGATGTATCCACAAAGACTCAATTCCTGACAGAAATATCTAAAATACTTCCTATCCCATATCCCATGTGCTCTCTATTATAATATCCTTTTACATTTTTTTCCCCTAGAACTTGTTTATTTAAGGTTATTCAATTATTTCTTTGTGTTTATTATCTGTTTTTTTCCCATGGAAAAAGTAAGTTCCTTGAAGGTCAGAATCTCTCTTGTCTTGTTAATCATGCCATTTCTTGAACCAAAGATGGCACTGGTCCATGGTGGGAACAAAATTAATATTCAATGAATAAACATGTGCTTATACAAAAATGACAAATCTCTGTTCTATAAGGATGAGAATCAATGATAAAAGAGGCCTACAAGTGTTCTGGTAAAATTCATTGTCCTCACAAACATCTAAAAGGTATCTCAATGCATCCCAAACTTTCTCAGGCACTCAATAATTCTGCAGGGGATTTCTTCAAAGATGATTCTCAACATGGACAATTCAGAGTCCCAGATTAAATCTCTTAAAATAACATTTCCATCTAATTGAATAGATACATTGATATCATCTATTTATTTCAGTCTGTCTAACAGCTTGTGCATTAATTTGGTAAACATCTACTAAGACCTTGAATCCATCTATTAGTATTTATTCAGAGTCTTAAAAAGATTTCACATGCACATTTTTTATGTCTGTTCAATAGCAAACTGCATCTGGAAAGAAAGAGAGAAATTTAATTCATCAATCATCTTGAATATATTAGTGTCTTTCAAATTTTGTTGTATTTCACTGGGAGAAATTCATTTTACATTGCTATTTAGCATACATACACATAAACATATTTCTTTATATATAGTTTAAATAAAACTTTTATATATTTTTACTTTGTGAGATACATGGGTATATTTTCATTCTATTTTATTCTCTATTTCATTTTTACAAATAGGGGGACCCCACTAAATTGAGTTTGTGACCCACTAATGGGTCATGATCCACAGTTGGAAAACAACAGTTTGAATGAAAACATATAGAAATATCAATCTATTTGGAATAAATGTAAAATATGATATCCTTGGTATTTATAATTTTTATACAACTCTAGACTTAGGTTGAGATGCTCAGAAACAAAACTCAAGGCAAAGATATTCTCCTTTAATTATACAAGTTGATTTTAGTAATGTCAACCTTTCTATTATTCAGAAGCTTGATTATTTATATACTATGTGGTTGTAAAGTACTTCTGCAAAAAGAGTAGATAAATATTTTGTCAGAATTCACACACACGTCAACACACACAGAGTTAAATGGGAAGGAGGAAAAGGAAAGGGAATAGGAATGGGGGAGAACGGTGGAGGACATGAGAAGAAATTTCCAAGTAAAAGTAATCCTTGAACTCTTTATTTTAGCTAAAAAGCTTGATAAACCAAATTATGAAATAAATACCTACAATGGAACTACATTATATATTTGTTCTTAGAAAAATCTGAAATTTAAAAAAAAATACTGAGAGCATTTTTTACGTTCTTATATGAAATGCTCACATATAGAAAACCCCCTGAATGTTGGCAAGACAGAATATACTTTAATAATGAAAACTGATTAAAAATATCTTTTGTGGATATGGAGAGAAGGGAACACTTTTACACTGCTGGTGGGACTTAAAACTAATATAATCTTTTTGGAAGGAAGTATGGAGAATACTCAAAGAACTCAAATTAGACCTCCCATTTGATCCTTCAAATTACTAAGCATCTACTCAGAAGAAAAAATCCTTTTATCATAAGGACATTTGCACTAGACTGTTTATCACAGCTTAATTTACAATCACCAAAATGTGGAAACAACCTAAATGCCCACTAACCCAGGAATGGATTGACAAGCTGTGGTATATGTATACCGTGGAATACTATTCAGCCATGGACACTTTACATCTTTTGTATTAACCTGGATGGAATTGGAACATATTCTTCTTAGTAAAGTATCACAAGAATGGAGAAGCAAGAATCCAATGTACTCAATTCTAATTTGAATCCATTAGAGGATCTAATGCATACCCTCACAAGAGAAAAACTCAAATCAATTCAAAGTGGGGGGCAGGAGAATGAGGGAGCGGGGGAGGGGCAGAGGAAGAAGGATGGGGGTTACAGTGTATGACACATCTCTTGCGGGTGGGACCCAGTTATAAGAGGGACTTTACCTAACAAATGCAATCAGTATAACCTAATTCTTTGTACCCTCAACGAACCCCAAACAATAAAAAAAATCTTTTGTATACATTGACCCTATACTTATACTATCTATGCTACTTTACCCAACAAATCCCTATTTCACTATTAGTAGGGAGTTTGAGAAGCTGGTTCTCTGCAGGAGTTCATGTTTTTGATCTTGCTGCTTTCCTGTATCTTTTGTAAGTCTTGGTTCTGGTGGAATCTGAGCTACCTTCTCGACACCACAGAATTACCTCTTCTTTGACAGGACCCCTAAGCAGGGTGACCAAATGTGTTCATATATGCTCAGTGCAGTGTCTACTAGTGCTTATTTTTAATTATGACTATTAAGAACACTTCCTTTCACAACCAAAAGCCACGAGAACTTGACAATAAATTGTATGGCATCTACCCTATTGGAAACATACTTCCTTATGCCCTCTGCATGTATTTATAATAATTAAAAAAGCTATCATATAACACACTCATTGCCTCATGCCTTGAACATCTTATTTCATCTTTCAAACAGTGCTGTGGACTAGATATTATTATTTCCACCTCAAGAACAGGGAAACCAAGATTCAAAAAGAGAAGGAAATATGGCCAAAGTGATGTAATTAGCAGCAGAATAAAACTGAGGTGGATTAGAGTAGGAAGTACATCTTTTAAGACAGTATATTATTCCTCCTCCATTTGACTAAAGGCAGGTCTGGCTGTTGCTACAGAGAGTGAAGAGACTACTTCAATTACTCCTTTTTCTATGTGGCTAAGACTGCCTTTTAAGCACATGACATCACAGAGTGGATAACTGGAAATCAGAACACATTTTCCCAGTGACTTCATCCAATCATTCCTTTGGTATAACTTCTTAAATAAAATATACTTGTTAATACAGGGATTAACATGATATCAGACTTGGTCAATAATTTCCCTTAGCAAGTATACTGCATATACTTGTTAATTTTTACAGTACTATTAGACTATTGGTAATAAACATTATTGGTTAAATAACTAACTTTTGGACTAGCCTTGTAAATTTATTTTGTAAATGTATCAGAACATTTTTCTATGGAAACACGGGTTATAAATTACAGACTTAGAAATATTTAGAAAACAAGTTATCATGATTCCGTAACTGCCTTCATTATCTGTGATGTATTTGATGAAGTTCCCAGGAGATAGGCAAAAATTTCAGTTTTCTTAAATTTGAATATGAATGAAATCTAAATTTACATATGATTATTTCAAACAAGCTCACCTAAAACTTTACTGGAAGGGGGATGAGTCATTTTTTGATCAATGTTCATATATAGACAAACCACAGAGTAAATGTATGAAGTTTAATTTAAAATTTTAAAAATTATGCACATACTTTCCTCAAACTAATAAAGGTGGACACCAAACAAGCTGTGGTCCCTTAAATTAGAACTCAAAGATCAAGGATATATTAATAAAATGTTAGCTTTCTCATCTTAAATATGTTAAACATATTCCCTTAATTTTAATAGAGCTGAGGACTCTTCAATTCCCACTCTATTTGAATGACTGAGACATTATCTTAAAAAGAAAGAAAATACTACATCTGATTTTAGACAAAGGGCTGAGAAGCCATGAAAGATAATAAAATAGCATAATATATATTTGTTTTTAAATTGAAATTATTGAATAATTAAGTACTCCTGAGATGGTTATTAGCCCACTGTTAAATAAGTAGACAATTCTTAGCTGAGGAAAGGGGTAATTAAACTGAGATTGTTTGCTTCTTATAAATATGCCAACTTCAGCAACTAATAGAAAATAGTATTTTTAGTCTTCAATTTTAAATCAAGTTGTTGGGAATATGAATGGAAATTATTGACCAAGTCTGATATCATGTTAATCCCTTTCTTATGACCCCAATCAACAACTAACTTACCTTTTATATAAAAAATATGAATTACTATGAGTAGGTGATTAGAAATGCCATCCGCTAGTATAGAATTTTCAGAGACACAGTATTTTAAGTGCCTTGTATTTTAGCTTACATTTTATTCCACTAATTTATGCAAACTATCTGTCTATATTTTCTTTGTTAAATGTGTGTTATTCAAATAATTTTAGTGTTCATGTCTATATTTTCCATTTATGCAAGATGAGATAATTATCAGCAGATCTAGAATAAATACTACATATAGCAGTTTGATATATATTGTGTGGGAGGGGGGTATAATATATGAACAATGGCAAAATGCAAGCCAAATGTCTCCCTGCCATCCATCCCCCTCAACAATAAAAGAGAAAAAAAATAAAGAAAAGGAATTACTCTTTTGGTAAAACTTCTTAAACTAAAGAAATCCTAGGAAAGGACATTTTATTTTCTGCTGTCATATACTATAAAATAAAATACTTTGGGGAATGAATCCTAGTTTGCCACTAACCATTACTTAACCTTGAAAAGTACATATCTTCTCTGATCTGTCATTTATAACAGGAGTCAGCAAACTGCAGGGTAAAAATTCAGCCTCATTTTGTAAATACAGCATTATTGGAACAAAACCCACACTCTTTCCTTGTCAAATTGTCCATGGCTGCTTTGCTATGACAATGGCCTGGTTCGCTAGTTGTCACAAAGATTGTAGCATCTGTGAAACCTAAAATATTTACTGCCTAGCCCTTCACAGAAGAAAGTTAGTCAAAACCCAATCTATATAAAATAAACTATTACTTAAATTGTTCCCTGATTTCAGTACAATAATTTTTAATACTAATTTTTAAAGTAGGCTAAACTTTTAATGTATCCTCACTGTTTAACATAAACGTAGCTTTGAAAAGGACCCTAATAAATGATAGAAACAGTAATGAAAACAAAATAATGTCATTACACTTCACATTGTTGTTAATTATCCAAAGCTCACATTTAACCCTGCATTGCTATAAAGATAGAGGTGTTAGAGAGGTGTTAAAAGTACATTAGGACAAATGGGAAGTTTTACTTTAACAAATTAAAAGATAGAAAGGCAATTGAAAAACAAATAATTTTCTTTTAAAATAATTTTATAACTTTTTTTATTTCCGATTAATATGAGGGTACATATAAGTCAAATACTTTTCTTACAATATAATTTGATAGAAATGAATACTATGTCTGCATGCCACCTAAATCACCTCACTCTAAATCTTCTTTTCTGTGGAATGCTGAACATAACAATGGGTGGCTAAGAAATTTCACAGGCATAAAAATAGTTATGTATTTGAGATGTTATGAAAAAAATCTTTCAAATAGTAATCATGGGAAAGTAACACTTATCTCTATGTATTTTGTAGTTTAAATAGTTACCATGGAAAATAGTTTTAAATATCTTTCAAGTAGTCAACATAGGGAAATGTAAGTAGAATTCTTTTCTAGTTTTAAATGGAAAAATTTTGTTTTGGGTACAACATTTTAGTACTACAAAACTTCTCTCTGATTTTATGCTCACCACCAATTCATTGTGTATATCCCACACTGAGAAACACATGATTTGGTGATTGCTAATGCTCTTCTCCAAATCTAAGGTGTAAAACACCCCTTTTGTAGAATTCTTTGGCTTGCACTGTTTTTACTGATTTTTCAAATTATATCAGTTTTCAATCTGTGAGGAAAAAAGGCACTTAGGATAAAGCAGATTTGCAATAAGTGGTCCACTAAAGTATATGCCGACCAAGTTTGTTTTATAATTAAGATAAATGATGTCACATGCATAAGCACTCTGCTAGATTTCAAACGTGTATAACTGCTATGGTTAATAGTAATATAAAATATTTTAAATATTTCTGGATTTTATTGACATTAGAATCAGATTTTTCTGCTAAGGAAGACAACATATTCAAAATGTTGAAGTGAAAAGATGGTCAAA
This sequence comes from Perodicticus potto, assembly GCA_963574655.1. Lineage (NCBI taxonomy): Eukaryota > Metazoa > Chordata > Mammalia > Primates > Lorisidae > Perodicticus > Perodicticus potto. The sequence goes on from CAUYRH010118767.1 coordinate 27,896, forward strand.
CCAGAATTTTAAATCCACCAAAACTATTATTTAAAAAATGAAGAAGAGAATAAGATATACTCAGATAAAAAACAAAAAATACAGGCTCTCTGGTCCTCCCATTCGTCAGACAGCCGCTTCTTCTAGTGCAGCGCCAGCTGCATCCCTGAGGCCCCATGGTGAAAGTGACGGGCAGAATAAACAGCTTTGGTCATTTTGGGAACCTGGTCACCGAGACTGCTTTTAACTCTGGCAAAATGGATATTGTCGCCATCAATGTCCCCTTCATTGACCTCAACTATATGATCTACATGTTCCAGTATGATTCCACCCATGGCAAATTCCACGGCACAGTCAAGGCTGAGAACGGGAAGCTTGTCATCAATGGAACTCCCATAACCAAATTCCAGGAGCCGAGATACCACCAAAATCGAATGCGGCGAGGCAGGCACTGAGTATGTTGTGGAGTCCAATGGTGTCTTCACCACTATGGAGCAGGATGGGGTTCACCTTCAGGGGTGTGCCAAAAGGGTCATCATCTCTGCCCCTTCTGCTAATACCCCCATTTTTGTGATGGGTGTGAACCATGGGAAGTATGAAAACAGCCTCAGCATTGTCAGCAATGCCTCCTGCACCACCAACTGTTTAGCCCCCTTGACTAAGGTCATCCATGACAACTTCGACATTGTGGAGGGACTCATGACCACAGTCCATGCCATCACTGCCACCCAGAAGACTGTGGATGGCTCCTCTGGGAAGTTGTGGTATTATGGTCACGGGGCTCTCCAGAACATTATCCCTACCTCAACTGGTGCAGCCAACGCTATGGGCAAGGTCATCCCTGAGCTGAATGGGAAGCTCACTGGCATGGCCTTCCATGTCCCCACTGCCAACGTGTTGGTCATGGATCTCACCTGCTGTCTTGAGAAGGCTGCCAAATATAATTATATCAAGAAGGTGGTGAAGCAGGTATCGGAAGGCCCCTCAAGGGTATCCTGGGTTACACTGAGCACCAGTTAGTCTCCTCTGCCTTTAACAATGACACCCATTCTTCTGCCTTTGATGCTGGGGCTGGCATTGCCCTCAATGACCACTTTGTCAAATTCATTGCCTGGTATGAATTTGGCTACAGCAACACAGTGGTGGATCTTATGGCCCACATGGCCTCCAAGGAGTAAGAACCCCAGACCATAAGCCCCAGCCAGAGCACGAGAGGAAGAGAAAGCCCTTTACTGCTGGGGTGCCCCTGTCTACTCAGTCCCCCACCTCACTGAGAATCTCCCCTCGACATAGTATCCACACCAGACTCCTTTAAGAACAAGAGGGGCCTAGGGAGCCCCAGCTTGTCATGTAACATCAATAAAGTTCCCTGAATTAAAAAAAAAATACATGAGGTTATTCAATGTTTATAAGATCTGCTTCACAATAAATACTAAATGGAATTCTTCAGGCTGAAATAAAAGATTCCTAGACAGTGACTCAGATTCACACAAAAAAGTGAACAGCACCAGTAAAGGTAATTACGTGGTTGTATATCAAAAATAGCGTAACGCATTTTAAATAGCAATACTTTTTATATGAAAGACAACTCTATAAAAAAATCATTACAAAACTTTGTAAATGGCCCCATGCTGCAAAAAGATGTTATTAGTATGAAAAATAGTGGAACCAAGGAGGGTGGATGGGTATGGAATTACACTGGAGCAAAAATCTGTATACTAATGAAATTAAATTGGTATTAACACAATTTTTTAAGTTAAGATACAAAGAAGACACAAATTACAGAAAGTCATGAATAAAAGTGGCAACATTATCACTTAAAATTTAGATAACATAGAATGAATGAGTTCTTCAAAGACACCTACTATCAAAACTGGAAAATCAAAATAGACCTGTAACAATTAAAGACACTGATTAAGTAAAAACAAAACAAACAAAAAATTTTTCACAAAGGAAAGTGCAATGGAATAGAATTGAGAATACTGAAATAAACTCAGATGATTTCACTATTGATTTCTACAAAGTATCAAAATATAAAAAATAACACTGGTACTTCATCATATATTCTAAAATCAGAAGAAAAACTTCCCAATTCCTGGTATGAGGCCAGTGTGACCATGATAACAAAAATAAGACAAAGAAATAAAAAAAATTAGAGATTAACATCCCTTAGAAATATAGACATGGTGATTTTTAAAAACAAATAATCAAAAACCAAGTCAAAGTTAATATAAAAACAGTTATATATCATGATCAAGTGCTATATATCCCAGAAGGGCAAGGTTGGTTTAACATACAAAATTCAATGCAATACTTTACATTAAGAGAAAAATGGAGGGGAATGCAGACAGACAGACAGACATATACACACGCAGAGTCAGAAGGTGCATAAAAAACATTTGACAAAATTCAATGCTAATTCATGATAAAGTTAGAAGAGTGAGAAAAGGAAGGAACTTCCTCAACCTGATACAGAACATCTGCAGGCTGGTCATGGTGGCTCAGACCTGTAATGCTAGCACCCTGGGAGGCCAAGGCAGGAGGATCCCCTAAACTATAAGTTTGAGACCAGCTTGAGCTAGAGCAAGACCCCATCTCTAAAACTAGCCCAGTGTTGTGGTGGGCACCAGTAGTCCCAGCTAGTCAGGAGGCTGAGGCAAGAGAATTGCTTCAGCCCAAGAGTCTGAGGATGCTGTGAGCTATGACCTCACAACACTCTACCAGGGGTGACAAAGAAAGACTCTGTCTCAAATAAATAAACAAATAAATAAATAAATAAATAAGAATATCTACACAATCCTGTAGCTATTATTTTTAAACATGAAAGACTGAATGATTTCCCTCAAATTCAGAAACTGACAATGATATCCTTTCTTATCACTTTATTCAGGATTATATTAAAAATTCTATCTAGGTCAATTAGGTGAGGAAAAAAACAAAAGGTATTCAGTTTGGAAAAGAAACAGAAAAATTACCTCTATTTGCACATGGCATTATCCTGCATACAGACATTCTAAGAAATAGACAAAACAACTATTAGAATTAATAAACTACTTAAAGTGGCCAGATAAAACATCAATATACAGAAACCCATTATATTTCTATATACTACCAATAAAAATTGAAAATGAAATTCAGAAAACAATTCCATTTACAAGAACATCAAAAGAACAAAATATGTAGATATAAAATTAACCAAAGATATGCAAGACTTATGCACACACAGAAATTAAAGAAGTCTTAAATAAGTGGTAGCACCTCTTGCATCAATGGATCAAAAGAATAAGATGGCAATTTTTCCCAAATTAATTTACAGATTCTTTGGCCTTCCTATTAAAATACCAAGGATTTTTGTTTTTGTTGCAGAAATTGGCAACATAGTTCAAATGAAATATATACTCAGAATATTCCGATTTTGAGAAAGAACAAAGTTGGAGAACTTCCTAATTTCAAAGCTCCCATTGAAACTATATTAATCGAGACAGTGTGGTACTGGTGTAAGACTGGACCTACGTCAATGGAATAGAATTGAGAACACTGAAATAAACTCATGTTTATGGTCATCTGCTTTTCAACAAAGATGTCAAGACCATTCAAAAAAGGAATAAAGAGCCTTTTCAACACATGATGCTGGGATAACTGGGTAGACACATTTGGAAAAAATAAAATTGGATTTTTACTTCTTACCATATTTTTTAAAAATCCTCAGAATGTTGCATAGCAAGAGCTAAAAATATATAACTCTTAGAAAAAAATATTTTTGTGATTTAGATTAGGCAATATTTTGATATATATGACACTCAAAGCCCAAGAGACACAGGGCAAAAAAAAAAAAAAAAAAAAGAATAGATGTAATAAAATTCAATAAAATTTTAAAAGAAGTTTGTTCTTCAGATGGTGCCATCAAGGAGGTGAAATCAAAAAGTAGGAGAAAATACTGACAAAGTATCTGATTTACCTAAGTCTTTACAATACAACTTTAAAATCAAGAGATAAATAACATAATTAAAAGGTAGACAAAAGAATTATATAGGTATTTCTCTCCTGTATACAAATGACCAATATGCATAGAAAATGTTACTCATTATCATAGCCATTATATAAATGTAATTCAAAACCATAATATGATGCTATTTTACACTCACTAGTCTGGTTAAAATAAAAAGGCAACAACCAGTGTTGGCAGAGACGTGGAGAATTTGGAACTCTTATACACAGCTGGTAGGATAGTTAACAAGTGAGACCACTTTGGCAAACATTTTGGAAATTCCTAAAATGTCAATATGGAGTTACCACATGACACAGCAATTTCATTTCTAAACTCACATAGGCAATCTAGGATAATTTCACCATTTTAAGATTCTTAATTTAATAACATTGGGAAAGTACCCATGTAAGGTAACGTATTAGCAGATTCCAGCGATTGGGATGTGGAAACATTTTTAGAGGACTATGATTTTTATCTACTATGGTCCACCATTTGGCCCCAAGATTCCTATCTGTTCCACATGCAAAATGCATTCACTCTACCCCAAGATCCTCAAAACGTCTCAACCCATTACAGGATAAACTTAAATCCAAAATGTTAGGTAAATGTAAATGTATGTAAATTTAACTAAATTTTAAGTTTCCCAATATGAGTCCAAAATCTTGTTAAAATCACATCAGCTCAGAAATACCAAATCTCATCATTTAAATCATCTAAACTAGGCATTGGTAAGTTCCTACCTCTCCTAGGGTAAAATTCTTCTCCATCTGAGGACCTAGGAAACAGAAAATAAGTTATAAGCTCCCAAAATGCCATGTTGAGACAGATGTAGGAGAATAGCTACAGATACTCAAAAGGAAGAACGTGGAAAGAATAAAAGGGGGTCATCAGTTCTGGGTAATTTTTAATTCCAGCTGGGAAAATATTACGTTTCAAGGTCTGGGAATAAGGCTCTCTAGTTCTTGGCTCCATCCTCTGAGGTCAAGGCTCTATTTTTGGAGTCACTCGGATTTTTTGAAGAGTAGTGCATTTTTGAAGTTAAGTAGTTTTGTCAGTTTGTTTTCTGCCTGTAGAACTTTGGGGATCTGGCAGCCATCTTTCATTTTTTCCTCTCTGTCCTTTCAGTCTAAGCTGGCTGTGTTCCTGCTGATACAAAATTTTCAAGAACTTTGTGGACCTTTCATGTATGTTTGGATATTGACTCTAGCAGACAAAATCTTTCTCTAAATATTTCTCCGGGATAATGTCATCTCTATTCCTGATTCTGTTTAGATATCTGTTGAGAGATTCATGAGCCAAATGCCTAATCTCCTTAGCCCTCTAAGTAACTGAATATTGTGAATGTGGTCCAAAGAAACATTAGCAAAAGGTTTTTTAGCCATACATTTTTGTTCTTGCCCAAGAATACTTCCCTGACAGTGAATCACCTAATTTTAGCACCTTTGAAATCTGAATAGTTATGAATTTCTCAAATTATCAAGTTCTCATTTCTTATTAATTCTTCACTCTGTCTCATATTTTACTATAAGCAAACAAGAAGAAATCAGTATGCATCTTCACTACTTTGTTTGAAAATTTCTTTCATTAAATATCCATATTCATTGCTTTTAAGTTCTGCTTTTCATATACCTATAAGGACACAGTTCATCTAAGTTTACATAGGTGTATATAATAAGGATCCCCTTTCCTCAGAATGACACAGCAAGAAGGCCTTCACCAGTTGCCAGCCCCCTTCAATTTTAGACTTTATGGATGCCAGAACTGTGAGCTAAATCCATTTCTAAATCACTAAACAGTATTTGATATTCTGTTATAGCAACACAAAATGAACTAAGAAAGGAAGCCACAGATGTAAGATAAGCTATTGTTCCCACCTGGGGTTTCTGAGATATCTTTGTAACTTCCCTATAAATTCTTTCATTTGTGCTTTAGGTAGTTTGATTAGGATTCTTTCACATGCTATGAAAAGAGGATTGACTTGGATAAGTATTATTCTCAAAGCTTTAATCTTTCTACCATGCTGCTCTGATAAACTACTTTATCTCCTTTTCCTTCTTTTACAATCACTGCATACTTTTTTCTAAATATTTTATACTATAAATATGATACATTTTACAAGAGTTGCTTAAAACTGAGGGAAATTACTTAAATTACATTTTACTTCAGTTTTACAAATTTCAGCACCATTACTTACAGAAGCTTGACTTTGGAAAAATTCATTATTCATGATTTCCGCACTTCTTTCTTTAATGAAATAAGATGACATGTAGTTATGCCTCATAAGGTCTATTCCAACTAGTTGAATCTATGACATCTACATGTATTAATGATAATGCAGTCAAGAAGTTATTTAATGAGCTCTTGCAAAAATCTACCTAAAAGCTAATGACGGACTGAGCTATGGTCATGGAATAAGGGATAGAGGTAAAGAGTAGAATCCAAAGCACAAAAGAGTCTTAGTTTCACTTCACAGGAAAAATGATACAGCTAAAGATCATATTCCCCAGCTTATCCTACCCTGTAGAGAGGATAGTTACATCCAATGTGACTTTATGGAAATCTACCGGCCTTTTTCTCCTTGTCACTTTCTTTGTCATCCTGCCTGGAACATGGACTTAAGGCTAGAGTGTTAGCATATATCCATAATTAAGAAGTAACAATAAAGATGATACCCATGTAGTCTGAATATTTTATCACAATAACAAACTATAAAAATCAATCAGACATATTTTCCCCATTAATTAGAAGAGAAAATTTCCTCCCAAATAATTAATTTTAAATCAATAAATATTTTCAATAAGGGTTTGTTCCTGCTATACACAAATGGAGGGTGATGATATATATTTTTAGAACTATAGCTTTATGGTCAAACTGCCTGACATAATACTTTTCAAAATAACATATGTGGGATTTATGTATTACAATTCACCTGTACTACTTATGAAAATTATTTAAATTGTTTTGGAGCCCTCTTCCAGACTCTCCAAATCTATATATCTGGAAGTAGACATTTGGACTGCCCATTTTTTATCAGGAGTCCCAGGTGATTCTCATGTACATTTAAGTTTGAGAACCACCAGATTGAGTCAAAAAAAAGAAGTTCTCTCTTAGCTCAAAAATATTGAAAAATTTGGCACAGCACTAAGAAAAAAAAATTTTGAACAATATTATTTCCTAAGCAGCAAAAATGGTAAGATAATCTAAGTAAATTACTTAGCATGATTTGGTGACTTATGTACATGAAATAAACATTACCTACCATTGGTTATAGAACAATGCAGTGAGATGTCAGTAGTAGCAGTTAGTAGACAAGATCAATTAGTACACCAGTAGAACAGCTGGTAGATTAGTAAATCAGTAGAAAAGTAGTAATGAATATATTGTTCAAAATATTGACAGACCTCTAAAATGAAAGTAATACATAATGTATTCCTTTTTACTTTTTAATTTTTTCTAAATTGAAGAATATTATGGTGGCATACACATTTTAGTTACATAGTTTGCTTGTACATACTTTAAGTCAAAGATAAAAGTATGCCATTCACACAGAAAGTGTGCATTGCACCCATTAGGTGTGAATTTATATCCTTCCCTCCTTACTTGCTTCATTTCCAATGATTATTTACTTCCAATGTGCACATAGTGTTGATCAATTAGTTCCAATTTTGTATTAAGTACATGTGGTGATTGTTTTTTCATGCTTGTGATACGTTACTCAGAAGAACATTCTCCAGATCTATCCAGGTTGTTATAAAAGATACTAGAACCATTGTTTTTAATGGCTGAGTAGTACTCCATGCTATATGTATATTATCACATTATATGAATCCATTGGGAACATTTGATGGTGCATGGTGAAAAGTGAAACAAGACCCATACCTCTCATCACTCACAAAAATTAACTCATGATGGATAACAGACTTAAACCAAAGGCATGAAACCATAAGAATTCCAGAAAAAGAGGTGGGAAAAACTCGATAGATATCAGCTTACTCAAAGAATTTATGAAGAAGACCCCAAAGATAATCTCAAAAACAGATGGGTCCTTATTAAATTAAAAGGCTTCAGGAAACAATTAATAGAGTAAAGAGACAATCTACAAAATAGAAGAAAACATGTGCATGCACTTATATGCATTCAATAAAAGGCTAAGTACCAGAATCTATAAAGAACTCTAGCAAATCAACACACACAAAAATCAAAGAACCCCATTTAAAAAGTGGGCAAAAGATAGGAACAGAAGCTTTCCAAAAGAAGGTAGACTAATGACCAAAAAATATATGAATACTCAGCATTTTCTTTCTTTCTTTTTTTTTTTTTTTTTTCTTAGAGACAGAGTCTCACTCTATAACCCTGGGTCTTGGGCTTAGGCGATTTACTTGTCTCAGCTTCCTAAGTAGCTGGGACTACAAAAGTGCCTCCCACAATGTCTGGCTATTTTTTTGTTGCAGTTTGTTCAGGGCCGTGTTCGAACCGCCTCTCTCGGTATATGGGGCCGGTGCCCTACCCACCGAGCCATAGGCGCTGCCCAAATACTCAGTGTTTTCAAAACCAAATGGTCTTTAGTGAATTGCTAAGTTCTCTGTGTGTACTGTATCATCAATAATTATATATAGAAATAGCCGGGTGTTGTGGCAGGCACCTGTTTTCCCAGCGACTAGGTAGGCTGAGGCAAGAGAATTACTTGAGACCAAGAGTTGGTGGTTGCTGTGAGCTATGATGCCACAGCTTTCTACTGAGGATGACAAAGTGAGACTCTGTCTCAATAAAAATTAAATAATAATTATATATAGACTAATGGAGGAACCAGCCTATAATGGTGGAAACAACCAAACCTTAATTTCTTGATGTAGCCGACACAGCCAGTTGTCAGCTCAAAATCCATTTTCTAAATTTATTTGATAGAAAAAATTACCCAGCTAAAAATTATGCCTTCCAATCTTCCCTGCAAAAAGGATAGATAATTATAGCCAAAGGAACATTATGGATATCTGTTGGGTGCTACATTTTTCTCATCAGCTCCTTTGTCATCCTGCCTGGAACATGAACTAGAAGCTGGACTAGTATATCACTTGCTCCTAAAAAGCAATGATAAATGTGACATCAGTCTTAAGTAAGAGTAGCAGAATGGAAAACATATTTTATGACACCTGCTGCACTAATCCTGACAGCTGTCTACATTTCCTGGTAAGTGAGAAAGAAAACTTCATATTTAGTTAAATCACTTTACTAGGTAGGACCTTCATCATTGCACCAGCCTACATTAACCACCTCTTTAATTTTCATAGATCAGACAAGCACCACATGTACCTATCAGTACTGTAGGCCCAGTCCCTTATGTTGACCACCTCTGTATGTTGATCAGCTTGTTACAGTCCTTTGGGTGGTCAACTTATAGAGGTTCTACTGTATTTGGATTACTAGTACTTGTTCTTAAGTGCAATCTGTAACTAATACAATTTGGGAACGTTTTAAACATAGACTTCATAGTTGTAGCAAGGGTTTCTTTAGTTGTTTTCAAAATACATTAGAAATACGTACATTCACCAGACTTTGCCCAAAAGAGTGCACTTGGTTTTATGGGTTTTGGGGATAGTATATTAGGCTACCTTTATCTGAACCACATAACTATGAAAGATAAAATAAAACCATAACATGAAAATACTCATGGATTCCATTTTTCTCTAATTCTTTATAACATTGCTATCATTAATTTCACTTATCTATAGCTATGGTTACACTCAGTATGTTTTGCTATTATTATATTAATCACTCTGAGTACATAATTCTAATTTCTAATTTCAACACAAACTTCAATTTCCTCTTGCTTACATGGTTTCTGAAGGGAAGTCCAATATAATTCGTATCCTTGTTCTTCTATAGGTAGGATAATACATGAATATTTTTCTAGATTCTTTCAAGATTTACTCTTTGTCTTTGTCTGGCTGCATTTTTTTTTTTTTTTTGAGACAGAGCCTCAAGCTGTCACCCTGGGTAGAGTGCTCTGGCATCATAGCTCACAGCAACCTCCAACTCCTGGGCTCAAGCGATTCTCCTGCCTCTGCCTCCCAAGTAGCTGGGACTATAGGCACCCACCACAATGCCTGGCAATTTTTTTGGTTGCAGCCATCATTGTTGTTTGCTGGGCTCAGGCTGGATTTGAACCCACCAGCTCCGGTGTATGTGGCTGGCACCTTAGCCACTTGAACCACAGGCGCCGAGCCTAGCTGGCTGCATTTTGGATATGATATGACAAAGCTTTGTATATGTATTCTGCTTTGTGCCTCTGAGCTTCATAAATCCGTAGTTTGATATCTGTTATTAATTTTGGAAAACTGTTGGTCATTATTACCTTAAGCATAGTTTTATTTCTTTCTGTCTTTTCTTTCTTGTATTTCCATTATATGAATACCATAACATTTGAAATTGTCCCACAATTCTTGTTATTCTTTTACTTTTCCAATTAGATTTTTCCTGTAGTATTTCAGTTTGGGTAGCTTCTGCTGACATATCTTTGAGTTCACCAATTTTTTCTATAATGATATCTGCTCTGTGAGCCAATGAAAGGCATTCTTAGTTTATATTACAGTATTTTTAATTGTTAGCATTTCCTTTTAACTGTTTCTTAAAATTTTCAATTTCGGTTTACAATAGCTATCTGTTCTTACAGGCTATCTACTTTTAATGTTGGAGTTTTAGCATATTAACCATAGTTTTTAAAATTTCAGTCTAATAATGCCAAAATCTCTGGTGTAACTAAGCCTAGTTCTTATGCCTTTTTCATCTTTTCAGACTGTGTTTTTCCTTCCTTTTAGCATTCGTTGAAAGCTGGAGATAATGTTTTGACTACTTGATTAACACATCCTACAGATATCTCCACTGAAATGTTACTGTATTTTCTTTTATAACTAATAATTATAGTAGAACCTCCGCAGCTGATTACCTCCCTACATTGACCACTTCCTTAAGTTGACATAATTTTCATTAAGCTGCCAACTTATATCACATGTACTAAGGCCTAGTTTCTTATGTTGACCAGTTTGTTACAGTCCTTTGGGTAGCCAACTTATATAGGTTCTACTGCAATTTGTTGCAGGATATCTTGAGAGTAAGTATATTCTATCCCTACCCAATTATTAACCCATTTATTCAGCATGCAGCGACTACTCTTCCTTGATTTGATTATTTCTAAGAAGACTGCCAGAAGGTCATCTTCTTTTCTTTAAAGCTCATATTCAAAGTAAATCATCCTGTCTAAGCTTGTATTCAACTGTGTGAAAATAATGTTTTTCCTTCTTATTTATTTTACTTGTATAAACATGGATTCATGTATTTTCGTTTTATTCCATGAATTATAATATGTTAGTATCCTTAATTATTTGATTCTCAAATTTCTCTACACTTTGCCAGAGGGAACTTCTTTAAGCTTACGTATATGTCTGATAGACATCTATCTATAATTGTTGAAGAAATTCTTTTTTTAATTTTCTGGCACAATGAAATGCTTCAGTATCATTTTATACTCTTCTTGCCTAATACTTCGAATCAGCTATTTCTTCATGTCCTGGGTGTCTTTTAATTGAGAAGGGTATATAGAAATGAAGATTAGGGTGCCAGGTGTTATCATTGTTACTAGAATATTATTTTTTCTACTCTCTCTAAATGTACAGAAATCAGGAATTTATTTATGTGTGCTATCTATCTATCAGTCTATCTATCTCCTATCTAACTATGACCTATATGGCAAAAAAATATGAGCTAAAACACCTTTTGTTCCCATGCAAAACTATAATGTTAATTCTATTTTTACCCCTTCCCATATTTGGAACTTCTTTCCTCAATAATGCAAAACCTGGTCCCCATTATTCTTATCTCTATACTCTATAGAGATTATCTCTATACTCAATTCCAGATTACATAGAAATTACTTTAAAACTGTTCTACCAAAACATTGCAAAAAAATAACCTACAAACTAGACTTAATATTTACTTATATTTTGTTTTTCTTTAAGCTGAAGTTATAAAACCAAATTCTCTGAACAAAAGTTACTTGAGTTAGTATTTTCTTCTATGTGGTTAGTTTATTAATTGGAAATATATAAATTGTTTTGTTTCTGCTATTTTCTCCCTTTTTTTATTTTCCCCATTCTGTTATTTTATTAAATATGCAAATATTAACATGATTCAAAAAAATCAAACTATATACACAAAGGTAGAATCAAAGAGGTAGCAAAACTATGTTAGGAGACTTTTTACTCATTCCCACTCTCCCTCAAAACTGAATGGATTACATTATTTTGGTTCATTCTTTTGTGTTTCTTTTTGCAAAAATAAGTATGCTCAAATACACATTATTTTCCCACATTTCTTCTACAAAAAGTGCCATTTTATGTGTATTACTTTACTTTTGTGTTTTTATCCTCATTTAAATATGTCTACATGTTAGTTCATAGAGAGCTATCCCACTCCCATTTACAGCTGTATTATATTCCAGTGTGTGTACGTGAAAGTTTATTCCAGCACTCTCATGCCATTTAGATTGTTGCCAACATTTCTACTTTCTGAAACTTAGAGATAGTTTCAATATACCCTGATGTTTGATCAGGTTTTGTAAATGGTCCAGGTGCCCTTGAGGGAAATGTATGTTTTCTATTATCAGCGTGTAAACACTAAGGTACACTCGTTAAATGTATCTTATTTTTGTGTGTGTCCTGAATCCTGAAATTTCCTCTCTCCCCTATGTTTCTCTTCACCATCTTATTAGATCTACCTTACCTAATATATATCCATGCATTTCTCTTTGTGCAGGTGTGTCTACCAGAATTTTAAATTTCCTCTTTTGCTTCCTTTTTTTTTTTTCCACAATCTGATCTCCAAAAGATAGCATTTCCTCTCTTACTTTATCTCCCTCAGAAGCATTGCCTTTCCAAGATTGACACTTTGTCTTATTTGCTTGTAGGTTCCTTCCCAATGGAATGTTAATCTGATCTGTAAGGATTTATCTTTAGTAATTTTGCACTTAGAGTGGTTTTTCTCTTCTGCGGGATGATTTTAGTTCTTTTCTCTTTTCCACACATTTCCTGAGCCAACCTAGTCCTTCATAAAGGCTTAGAGTAGGAAGTCTAGAAATAGCTCTGTTGCAAATTGGTGTTTACTCTTCTACACAGAGGTAACCCTGCAGTTTGTTTTACTTTCTCCTATCCATTTTTAAGACATGATATTGAGAGTGCATGGAGACAGATTCAGAGTCATGCAGCTGTTATTTCCTCACCTAACAACAGCAAAGGACTATAATCAAAATTAATGACTTTACTTTTAGGCCTTTACTTATCAAATAATAATTTGACCTGAAAACACTTGTGGCAAGTTCTGGTCTCTGGGATGAATATATTATCCTCTTCTAGAAGGAAACATGATTTGTGAGTACTTGAAGAGAGATAAGGATATAGATCATTTGAAATCATTTTAAGTTCAGTGAAATAAAAGAATAAAAGCAAAATGGGTGTAAGACAGATAAGAACACAATTCTGCATTCTATTACTCTGAATGATTATCTGGTTGGTAGGTAGGCAATTTTTGTCAAACTTGGAACTTCAGGTTAGTGAGAAGTTTCAAGGTCCAAGCATTATTTATTAGAACTTTATATTGAGCTCAAGCAGCTTAATTCATAATAAGTCCCTTTTCACAAAGGTTGAAATAAAAGAAAATCAATAAAGGTTCAAAACGGTCTTATGTTTTTCCTGATAATTTCTCTTCAAGTCAATAAAGAGTGCAAGAGTGGTTAATAAGGGGATAGCCTTACCAAAAGTTCCCTTAAATTCATGTAAAATATTTTCCTGAAGAGTTCAGAGATATATGTCAAAGAAAGAATCTGGTACAAAAAACAGATGCAATGTGTTATAAAATGAGAGGTACACAGTTGTTGTTTCATCGTTTGTTGTTCTACTGAGGACAAATGATCTATATTTATGTTTTGTCATCATGGTTATACAATTCATCAGATTAAACAGGTTTATCTAGATAGTCATGATTTTGAAAGAATTGGCAAAACGTCTTCATCTGTTGCCTTCAGCACAGGACGCTGTTATTTGATTTCTCGCCACAACCTCTCTACAGCTTCAATGAATTGCCCAAGTTACTGTGTTTGCATTTTTATAGAATCTAGGACTTCTTGTTTCCTGACTAGCATGATGACACAGTGAGCCATGCTAGATAATCACATGTCCAGGTTATGGAGAAACAGAAATTAGAGAATTAGACAATTTATCTGAATTGGCTGAGTAATCCAAATGAGACTACATAAATGAATCATTATGAAGTTAAGCCAACTGAATGTATAAACTTAACAGAGACTGTTTTATCTGTAAAAGCCTGAAAGATTTCCAGTTACTGAGTTTGGTTGTACCTAAGGAAAACATGAGAATTTTTAGATTATAAGAATTATATTTTTCTACATATCTTAGTGTACTTGCAAGCCTCTTATATAATAATATTTTAAGGGTGGTAAGAGTTAATGCCACAATTTCAACATTCTATTTTCATAAAATGTTATTTAGTTGCACAAGTCCCCTTTTACTATCGTTCCACCTTCAGTAATAACAATTAAACCCAAAATTAGAAAAGCAGTTTTTCTTTGCACCAATATAACACGAATAGATTTGAGATCACCAATTTGTAGGTTTTGTTGTCGAGGTCCCAACAGGAAACAGATGGCACCCTCAAATAGGTACTTCCGAGTTTAATGGAAGCATTATTTACAAAGCTGTTGAAAGTATTTGGAGAAACCAACAAGGGACGCTAGTGTTCCCAGAGTCTAGCAAAAACCATTATCATCACTAGATTTGACTATGCAAGGGGAAGTCGCCGTTATTGAAATCCCAAGCAGGACTTTAGTGTAGGCGAGTTTCTGCCAGACAGGAGCTGTGGCTTTTAAAAGAGGAATTACGACTACTACCAAGTCATATCCCAGCAGAGCGAGAGGTGGAGGAGTAAACACCCCTGATTCATTGTCCTCCCCTTGGATCTCCTACTGGAATCTCCCCTTTGCCATTGGGAGCTGACTGATGCTTTCCACTGTGCTCAGCCTACACAGGCACAAACAGGATAGGGACTGGTAGAGAACAGATCTAGAATGGCCAAACTGAGAATAACCAGCACAGTAAGAAATGAGAAGAAACTTTCTTTTAAAGCTAAATTTGTTTCCCATAAACAATACATTATGAATTTTTAAAATGTATATTTTAATATCAAACAGGAATTAGTTAGATCCCTTCTTCCCCAATAGCTATAAGACCTTGAAAAAGCAAACTTAATCCTGCTTAATCATCATGAAAATGTAGACAATGGTAGCCATAAAATAGAATGTCAAATTGACACTTTATGTTTTATTGAAGCCCCAGAGCCTAAAAATGAAACAATACAAAATAAATTTGGGGGCTTAGAGGAAAGGAAATTAAAAGAAAGATAGCAATTAACTAGTACAATTGTCAGCTGGCATTTGCCTGGGTTTGGGGGATACTCAAAGCTGATGTTTTTTCTTTTATATGGCACATTTATGGGATTCTCAGAGATTTCTCTTGAGTATCAATGTTCTCTTCCTTCATGCCTGCCTACCAAAACAAAACAAAACAAAAACCGATTTGATTTTACAACAGTTTGTAGGTACTCAGAATATCTATATAGGTGCTAAAGTACGTCAGAAAGCTATCAAAACTAAATGAAAGAATAAGATTTGATGAGAAGAAAGTCAACAGTAAAACAAAGCAAACAAACAAAATACAACCAACAAGTCTAAAAACAAACCAAAGACAATCTATTTTTTTTTCAGAGTTCTAGAAAACATCTCCAATTGTTATATCATCTCTGTTCAATTCTGCTTTCCACATTTTCAGTAATTTTCCAGGTGAGAAGCCACTAAGATGATGGTGAGCCTTCTCTTTGACATAAAAAGGGCAATAAATCTTCAGCGATTAATGCAATTGATATAACATTGAACTTCAATGGATATTTAATGTCACCTGGGCTTATTACTTGCGCTGGAGGGGTGCAGGACCCTTAGAGTAACATCTTTCAGCATGAGTAAATCCATCAATAGTCTGCTTGATGGCTCTACTTTTCTGATGTTTTGTTTGTTGAAATATTTTTTTTTTTTACAAATTTAGAATTTGTTCCCATCCCAAATCATTGCATAACTACTATCCCTAGATGTTCACAGATTAGACTGTTGTTAACACAGAAATACAGGAATTATTTCATTACATGTATGACAGAATGATGTGACATTATAGTTACTAGAATGGTAATAAATGTTGGGTGCGGTGGCTCAGGCTTATAATCCTAGCAGTCTGGGAGGCTGAGGCGGGTGGATTGTCCTGAGCTCACAGGTTTGAGACCAGCCTGAGCCAGAGAGAGAACTCATTTATAAAAGCAGCCAGGCATTGTGGTAGGCACCTGTCATTCCAGCTATGTGGGAGGCTGAAGTAAGAGAATCACTTGAGCTCAAGAGTTTGAGGTTGCTGTGAGCTATGATGCCACAGCAACCTATTGAGGTTGATGAAGTGTGACTCTCAAAAAATGAAAAAGAATGGTAATATAAAAGCCTTTATTCTAATTGTAGGAATTGCATTTTAATTTATATTTCTGATGCTGATGAAAAACTATCATTGATCATTTCTTAATGTTCTCTGCCTTGTCACTAAGCTTTCTAGAAAATTGCAGCTGTTGCACTCACTTTTTACCTCTGCATTTTGTATGTCCCTTAGCCCACAGTAATTGAGTAATAATGACATATCATGAAGGACAGTAACATAGTTATTGCCAGTATCTGAAGTATTGGACAAAAGGAAGCTCTCAACTCCTGAGGTTTATACAATTCCTCCTCACAGTGTAAACATTTATTTGATTTCGACTATTGTCACTAAATGGAAAATCTCTGCCAATAATCAAATCAAAAGTCAATGACCTAAGTGCCAACTTAGTAAGCAAATGACTTATTCTAGTCTCATGGCATTAATAGTTCCTTGTTGTAATCAGCTAGGAAGTGAATGGGATGAAGAAGGAAATTCAAATATTCAGCTTCTAAAAACGTTAGAACTGGGCTTACTTATCTAGACTTCAATGGAATGCACTAGGAGTCCAAGTGCCTGCTACTAACCACGTGGGCTCATACTTTATAGCTTTAGGTTAATATCAAATGAATTCAAAAGACAGACATAACTGATACTTGATTTTGAGAAATAAGTATCGTTCAGTAGATCATATTTTATAAAGATGCTTAAAACAGTTATACCTACATGAGCAATTCTGAATTTTAAAATTTCCATTTCCCAATCAAGACATGGACTCTAATTCCCTCTTTTTCAATGTGGACTGTCTTAATGACTTGTATGGACAATAAATTTAAATAGAAGTAAAGCCAGGTGAACTTGTGTAGGTGCTTCATTTGAAAACATTGGCTGAGCTTCCAACGGACAGCATCCATGATGCCTTGTGAATGCACCATTTTGCAGATCCAGCCCATAAAAGGCATCTGATGACTGTGGTTTAAACCATGTCTTACTGCAACTACATGGAAAACCAGAAGCAAGAACCACTCAGCTGATTCCAGTCAACCCAAAGAACCATGAGAAACAATGGAGTTCTTGTTTTAAGTTGCTAAATTTTGGGGTGGTTTTTACATGGCAATAAGTAACTGAAACCTGTAGTTGGGCATTTATTAATTTTTTTCTATTTTTTTTTTTTGAGACAGAGCCTCAAGCTTTCACCCTGGATAGAGTGCAGTGGCATCTCAACTCATAGCAACCTCCAATTCCTGGGCTCAAGCGAGTCTCTTGCCTCCACCTCCCAAGTAGCTGGGACTACAGGCACCCGCCACAATGCCTGGCCATTTTTTGGTTGCAGCCGTCATTGTTGTTTGGCGGGTCCGGGCTGGATTCGAACTCGCCAGCTCAGGTGGCCTTAGGCGCCTTAGCCCGTTGAGCCACAGGTGCTGAGCCAATTTTTTTCTATTTTTTGATACAATTTGTGCCCTGGTGACATTACCTTCTTCTTAATAGCACCCAAATTACTCATTTTCAATATTCTAGTGGTGATTCATATACACCAGAAGACATTAATTTTTGTTTATCTTTCTAATGTAGACTCCTCTTTCAGATTCCATTTTTTCTTTTGTTTCTCATCATAATATTTTAAACAATACATTTGAAAAAAATATATTTTCATTCAGATCTTTTAGTCCAAGATGGGATTTGGAAGACTGCGGTTTATATAACTATTTTCAAAATTATGATTTTCTATAAGTTGTTTGTATTTTTAAAACTATTTTTAGCCTACACTAATGACAGACTTTTCCTGGATATCATCTCTGTAAAACGTAGTAATAAAAGGGAGCTTAACAACAAGGGAATCATTTTTTTGTATTTTAATATAAATAACAACCTAACATTCTTTTTTTATTTTTATTTTTTTAGAGATGGGTTCTTGCTATGTTGCCCAAGCTGGAGTGCAGTGGCTACACATAGGCATGATCCCACTACTGATTTTTAAAGGCAATTATCTACCATAATTTGATGGATATGTCCATTATTTCTTTACAGAAAATACATAAAATGTTTTAAACTTCATTTTTATTAAGGTAACAACATGAGTTTTTTTCTGAATGTGATTCACACACATTTCAATAAACATTATACAGTTTGTACTCTCTTTAGGAATCTATGATAAAAAGAGTAAATGATTATTTCCTTATTCATTCCAACAATGAAAATTGAACTTTACTTTCTCAATACATAGAAATAGTGCTTTATTTAATTTGTATTTTTTACATTTTTGTGATTAACAGAAGGTTGGATATTTTAATGTCTCTTAGCCATTTTTATATATTTTGTATTTGTGGGAGTTTTCATTAAATACTAACACTGATTTCAAAGTATTTTCCAATTTTTTGAAGTTTATACATATATGTACATATATAAATTTCAAAAATTTGATAACTTAGAGAGGCACAAGGAAAAATTATAAGAATAATATGGCCTTCTTATATATAATATATATATTATATATATATATATATATAATATATATAATTACTAGGCTAAATGACATTCTGACTCGCTTTGCTTCTGTATGCTTCCAGTTAGTGGGGTGTACAAGAAACAGTATCATTTTGAAATAGTTGGAAGATGAAAGAGAGATGGGGACC
>CAUYRH010118768.1:0-81087 GCA_963574655.1 Perodicticus potto
CAAGATAAACAGAATCAACAAACTTTTAGCTAGACTAAGAAAAAAAAAGAGAATACCCAAATAAATAAAACAAGAAATGAAAAAGTAGACAAAACAACTGAGACCTAAAAAATCCAGAATATCATTAGAAGTTATTATAGACAACTATACACCAATAAATTGGAAAACCTAGAAAAAATGTATAAGTTCCTGGACACACGCAACCCACCAAGATTGAACTATGAAGAAATAGAAAACTTCAACAAACCAATAATGAATAATGAGATTGAATTAGTAATAAACAGTTTTCCAACAAAGAAAATCCCAGAACACTCCTGAATTTGACCAAACATTTAAAGAAGAACTAATACCAACACCACTCAAATTCTTCCAAGAAAATGAAGACAAGGAATATTTTCAAACTCACTCTATAAGGCCAGTATTACCTTGATACAAAAACCAGAAAAAGACACACAGAGAAAGCAAACTACAGGTCAATATCAATGATGAACATAGATGCAAAAACCTTCCACAAAATACTAGCAAATAAAATTCAACAAGACATTAAAAAGATCATTCACCCATAGTCAAGTGGAATTCATCCCTAGGGATGAAAGGATGTTTCAACATAAGCAAATGAATAAATATGATACATCACATTACCGGAATTACAAACAAAAAAATCATGTGATTTTTTTAATACAGGCTAAGAATACATTTGATAAAATTCAACTTTCCTTTATGATAAAAACCCTCATCAAAATGGGTACAGAAGCAACAAACTTAAAAGTAATAAAGTTCATATATGACAAACCACAGCTAACATAATAGTGTACAGAGAAAAATTGAAGGCCTTTCTACTAGAAACTGAAATAAGACAAGGACATCCACTTTCACTGCTATTATTCAACATAATACTGGAAGCCTTGTCTAGAGCAATGAGGCAAGAGAAACAAATAAGGAGCATACAGATTTGAAAGAAAGAAGTCAAATTATCTTATACCTGAAGAACCTAAGACTCTGCCAAAAAACTATTAGAACTGGTAAACAAATTCAATAAAATTGCAGAATACAAAGTTAACATTAAAAAATCAGTAGCATTTATATATGCCAATGTTGAACAATCTGAAAAAGAAATCAGGAAAGCAATTTATGTACAATAACTACCAAAAAATATGAAATACCTAGAAATCAATCTAACTAAAGAATTGAAAGATCTATACAAGGAAAACTATAAAATTTTGATGAAAGAAATAGAAGATAGCACAAAAAATAGAAATATATTTCTTGTTCATGGATTGGAAGAATTAGTATTGTTAAAATGACAATGCTACCCAAAGCAATTTACAGATTTAATGCAATCTTGATCAAAATACCAATGACATTCTTCACATAAAGAAAAAATAAAATCCTAAAACTTATATGGACTCACAAAAGATCCCAAAAAGCCAAAGCAATCCTGAGCAAAGGGAACAAAGCTAAAGGTATCACACTACCCGACTTCAAAATTTACTACTAAGCTATAGTAACCCAAACAACATGGTACTAGCATAATAACATACGCATAGACCAATGTTACTCAAGAACTCCTATATAAATCCGCATATTTACAACCAACTCCTCTTTGACAAAGGACCAAGAAAAAATGGGGAAAGAACAATCTTTTCAGTGCTTGGAAAACTGAATAATACCATGCACAATAATGAAACTAGATTCCTATTTCTTACTATACAAAAAAAAAATCCAAATGGACTAAACACTTAAATCTAAGACATACGTCTATGAAACTAATAGAAGAAAATATTGGGGAAATATTTAGGACATAGGTCTGGGCAAAGATTTTTTATGTAAGACCTCAAAAGCACAGGCAATCAAAGTGAACATAGATAATTGGAATTACATAAGGCTAAAAAGCTTCTGCACAGCAAAGGAAATAATCAACAAAGTGAAGAGAAAACTCACAGAATGGAAGAAAATATTTTCCAACTATTCATCTGATACGTGATTAATAACCATAACATATTAGGAGCTCAAATAACTTAATAGCAAAGAAATAAATAAATAGTAATCTGCTTTTTAAAATGAATGGACATTTCTCAAAAGAAGACGTATAAATTGTCAACAGATATATGAAAAAATACTCAGCATCACTGATCATCAGAGAATTTCAAATGAAAACTACAATCTAGAACACACACACACACACACACACACACACTGCAATAGTGTCTCACCACAAAGTGGTGAGTATCAAAAAGACGGTAATAACAAACGCTGATGAGGATGTAGAGCAGTGGTTCTCAACCTTCTTCATGCCTCCTAATTCTGTGACCCTTTAATACAGCTGCTCATGTTGTGGTGACTCCCAACTATAAAATTATTTTCGTTGCTACTTCATAACTGTAATTTTGCTACTGTGAAGAATCATAATGTAAACATATGATATGCAGGATGTATTTTCATTGTTACAAAAGGGTCATGACCCACAGGTTGAAAACTGTTGCTGTAGAGAAAGGAGAACCCTCATTCATTATTGATGGGACTGTAAATTTTCATATCCACTATGGAGAACAGTATGGAGGTTCTTCAAAACACTAAAAATAGAACTACCATGTGATCCAACAGTTCCACTGCTGTGGATAAGGGAAAGGAAATCAATATTTCAAAAAGATACCTGCACTTCATTTTTTACTGAAGCACTATTTACAATAGCTAAATTATGGAACTAACCCAGGTAGCTATGAACAGATGAATGGATAAATAGTATGTGGTATGCATACACAATGGAATATTATTCACCATAAAAAGAATGAAACCCTGGCATTGGCAGCTACATGAATGGTGCTAGAGGCCAGTATATTGGAAGAAGCCATGTGCAGAAAAACAAATATCATATATTCTCTCTCATCTATGAGAGATAAAAATGGATGTCATTACCAGAATTACAGACAATACATAGGTGGTTATAAGAGGTTTGGGAAGTAAGGAGGAAAAGGCTCCTGAAGGGCAAAAAAAACACCAAAAATGTATTCATTACTATAGAGCTATACACTTAAAAAGGGTAAAGCTGGTAAATTACAGATGTGAATTTAACGTTAATCATTTTTTTAAAATAACAGAATGACTAAACCACATCACTGCATTTTATTTTCAAGATGCACTAGAGTAGATGAATTAATTGGGAAAAAACTGAAAAAATTTAGTTTGACACACAAATTTAAAACCATACTTTTATGCATGCACAAGCATGAAAATGCAGGTATTATATTTTTCAGGAAAAACCAGAGCCAACTCTATAACCGTAAAGTGATTCCTCAGTAAGTCCATGGTCAAAGGCCATGCCAACAGTATAATTTTTCCTTAAATTACTAATTTTTAGGGAAAGGAAAACTTTTTACTTTATTTTTATGCATAAGTGTCTGAGGTCTCCATCTGGTTTGCCTTTGTAGACCCTAAATATATTAGGTGGAAAGTGGGAAGCCTTAAAATAAAGATGCATAAAACTATTCTGCGGAAATGTCTGATAGTTGAAGGTGGCGGACATTGCTGCCAGTGGGATTTATTCTTCTGGAGAGTTAGAAAATGTTTATTTTTCTTTGTTTTTAATGTTTCAACTCTAGTTTAAGAGGTAGGAAAAATAGCTTATTGATCAATTGTTAACAAATGTTCATCACAGGCTAAACATACCAAGTAGAATGATTAATCTACTTGGCAATCTTTTCTATTGCCTCTGATTTCTTTCTTTGGATCTGCTGTTTTCTTTCTGATAGCAGGGTCATTTTTTGTTTTTTGTTTTTTGAGAGAGCAAGAAATTCCCTGGATTTTTTGTGGGAAGGTTTCCATATTCATTTTGTATGAATGCCTTGAATATACTAATATTACCAAAGCAGTCATTCATTTCCAAACTGTAGCTACTCATCAAGAAATAATCCCAGGCTGGGTTGTCCCTCAACATTATGTGAATTATTTGTACTGCTCTCAATCAATATAAAATTAATTTCATAACAAAAGTTTTCACAAATAATCAAAGAAATATTTTCTTTCCCTTTGCCTCATCCTTGAAGTACATGACATTCTTTACTTGTAACAGGACTCCCCAGCTGCCCAGGCAAGTTCCAAGAAACTTCCTTTATATCCCATTATCTGGAAATGCTTTTTTCTTATGTCTTATTTCTGGGTAGAGAGGCTTTTTGTAAGCTCTCTGCCCCCCTTTATTCTTTCTACCAACTGAAGAGATGGAGAAACCTGATTATTTCATCTGGGGAAAAAAATAGGCTTTTTCAGCTTGGTCCTACCGATATTCCTCCTCTGTGGAGCCTCTAACTTACAGGGAGCTGACTTTCCACAGCTCCTCCCAGGGCTCCATCCTGTAGAAGAGGAGAGGCCTGGCTGGGCCAAAGCGTGGCGCTGCAGCATGGGTGAGACTGCCTAATTCCATTAGCTGATTATTTGACTAGCGACCTAAAGCCATGTCCTCCAGCCTCTGCCATGGATAAGGTGATATCTTAACCCATACTTACCATTTTTGGATTTGTGTCTTCATTTGTTCAGGAGTAGATGAAGATTTTACTTTTGAAGAACCCCTTCAAAACAACCTCCCCTAACACCGCCCACAACCAGCTGTTGCTTCTCCATCTGGGACCACCCACAGCAGTTCTCCAGCCCTAGTGTGTCTCCTGCATCAGATTACAAACTCTGTCTCCCAGGGGAGTGAGAGCTCGGGCTCTGGAGGCAGTCTGCTGCTCCCACTTGTTACATGCAAATTTAGGCATGTGTCTGTTTCCCTCTATTTGTTTCCCTTTCTCTGAAAGGTGGAATACAATATCTTATTCCATGTTATTGTGAGTTTAAATAAATAATCTACCTAAAGCACTTAGCATCAAACCCAACACATAGGAAATGCTAAGTCTTTATTCATTATTATTGTTATGAACTAAATTGTGTCCCCACACCAAAAGTGTACGTTGAAGCCCTAACCCCAAAGGTGGATGTATTTGGAGATAGTACCTTAAAAAGGACTATTAAAGTTAAATGAGGTCACAAGGGTAGGGCACTCATCCAATGGGTCTAGTGTCCTTAAAAGAAAAGAGACACTAGAGGAGTTTTCATATAGAGAAAAGGTCATGTGAGGACACAGCCAGAGGGTGACTGTTTAAAACCAGAGAGAGAGGTCTCCGAAGAAACCAAACCTGCTAACACTGGATCTTGGACTTGCAGACTCCAGAACTACAAGAAAAAAATTTCTGTTGTGTCATCCACCTAGTTTGTGGTATTTTGACATGGCAACCCTAGCAGATGAATATAATCATTATGTCCACCAATATTCATAATATAAACATTATTTTAACTGCATGCCCTATTAAAATAATTAGGCAAAATGCAGGGAAACTAATTTTGCAAACAAGGTCAATACCTTAAATTTTGTGAAGATGGTCAGTCTTAGCAGAGGTACATGACAGTAATTTCAGGATCCTTAAGCAGTCAGTATGAATTTACTATACTCTCTTCTGCTCTTTCTTGCATTTATGTAGCCGTAAGTCTAGTTCAAGTGAAGACAGTGCAATGCAAAGATGGTAGTAGATGCCAATATCTAATTCTCCCTTTCATTCATGTAATAGGATCTTTCTTTCTTTGTTTTGTTAGACACATGGCCACCTGCACGCAGGGTTATATCAAGATTGTATTTCTCGAAAGGCTTTGTAGCAGGTTGTGGCCACTTAACTAAGTTCTTGATAATGTGATATAGGCAGAAATATTTTGTTGTGTTTCCTGAATATCTCCTTATAAGGCAAGAACAGGGTTTATTTGTTCTTTCTAAGTTCTACCACATAGGATAGGGATATGATTACAAGAAATGTGGCACCCATTCTGGATTCTGAAGATTAACCCACCCTAAAGATAGCAAGGTGGTGATCTGGGAAGAATTGGGGCATTGGGGGATTATGACAACGTCAAAATCAGTCCTGGACTGTCTCCCTTTGGCCTCCTTTTATATAAAAAAGTAGCCCTCTCCTCCTCTAAAACACTGTTTGTAGAAGATACTTTTGATGCCCCTCCTTATATTCTTTCAACTCACCTCCGAATTCACTTTGGTAGAAAGTTTTTCAACCCTAGAGCCTGTGTCTCTCTGCTCCTCTGCCTAAAGCCCTTCTCTATCTGTAAGGAAACTCTCTCAACTGGCCACAACTTTAACTCAGTACTGAGGGGACTGTTAGCAAACAGGGCACACAGGGCTTCAGGGCAAACTTTAGCTAATAAGGAACAGCCCTGTCCTTCCCAGGGATAATTTTCAGACTATTACTCCTGTTTTCTTACAGCTTCTTCAGTGGACTTGAGCTCCTAGTTGCCCAAAGAGGTAATTCACTCTTCAAAAATACATTTTGCTAACCAGTTTGATGTAAGCATTCCAAATTATATATAAAATCAGCACATTGTACTCCATAAATGCAGTAATGTACACAGTTATGAGCGAATAAAAAGTAAGTAAATAAATAAATAATAAAAATACATTTTATTGGCTTCTTTCCTTTACCTGACTCACCTTCATCATTTTACTGTGCTTCTCAGAATCATCAAATCTACTGATCTCAGAATCTACTCTGGCAAAAACACAGCTAAGACACTATCATTTGCAGTCTAACCAAATTCTAACTATATTCCTCAGCAAAGACTATCTCAGATAGGAGATAGTAAAAATCCCAGACCCAACTTGGCTGAATATAAGACTTTTAGCTAAGAAATAATTAGAAATGCATATAAAGGATTTGGTTATCAGAGACTCAACCTAAGAGCCAGAGGGACTACCTCATGTAAATGGGAAACTAACATCGTCCTTGGTTAAGTCTGATCTTAGTTCTTGGTCAGTTCTTGACAACATAGAACCAAGAATATAGCAAAGTCTAAATGACCTTCTCTCCCGTCTTCCTAGGAACCATAACTTTTCCTCAAATGAATTCAATTTGTTCTCACCTAGACACCATGGACAAGTTTAGCACTTTTATTTGCCTCTCAAGCAGAAAGGGGACTATAACTCTCAATATGACCTGAAGGAGTATTCTACACAATGGCAATATTCAGATGGAAATTGGGAATGTCTATCAAGATTTTTTGAATAAATTAAACTTTAATTCAGTGATTTTATGGTGAAGCATTATAATGCATTTGAATAAAGAAATTCTCTCAATCATAAGTTTTCTTTAACATTAAGACTCACATTGTTATGTTCTGGCCAGTAGTTTTGACATAGGCAAAAGGTTTTCAAAGAAAAATGCTATTATGAATCCAGTGATTCATTGGAGCATCATTCTAAGAATTAGTTCTTTCAAAACTGGGTCTTTCAAGGGAATACATGTTTTTCAAAATAATTGTCCTTGGATCACTAAACCTGGGTATGTAACATCCTCCCTGCCACAAGGCTGAAAAGATTTTAGTGTTGTTGAAGGAACTGGTGACAGTGGTAAAGTTAATACGGTTCTACTTAAGAAATAACTGGACATTTCTCTCGTTTTATGAGGCAATAATTTTACTGCCTAGTGAATAAAGACTGGAAAAAATTGGATCACTGCCAAAGACATAACCTACACTATATCAAATGGTGCCATTACATTTCTCTTAACTGCCTCCTGGAGGTCAGATGCCTGCTTATAGGGGAAGCTTTTCAGATAACTTTTTTTTGAAAAATCACATTAAACAAATACCAGTCTGACAAAGCCAAGATGTGACGCTCAGTCTTCCACAGATGACTTACATAGCTGACTTTTCAGCCTCCAAAATTCAGTTCCCTCATTATTACCATACTGCATCATTGCCTTATGTAAGTAATCCAGGAAACATTTAAGTCATTTATACCATTATATGTAAACCCCAATACAGGAAATCTTAGAGAAGGAAGGTCAGGAATTTTGACCTAAAAATGGAGAAGTTTCCATTAACAAGAAGGGGGCTGCTGTGTGTTTGTTCTGTGTTGCTCAAAATGAACAAGCATTAAAAAGAAATATTTCAACAGGCAGTGAATAAAAGATATTACTAAATATATTGCCTATCCAAATGCAAATCCTAAGAGGATCCTGGAAAATCAGTTATTGGATGTGTTTCTAAATATCTGGCTTAAAACAGTTAAGCTGACCATATACAGTGTATATTCATAATACACAGGGCTTACGAAAGTATGCGGTGAAGCGATGGGTTCTACTACTGCCAGGAGCCCAGTCAGTGCCTTAGAAGAGCAGTCGTTAGTGCTCACCACTAACAAATCATACCCCGGAGACCTCCCTGAGTCCCTGATTTAAGTTTTTTGATTTAAGTTGTTGATGATGACAGAAGAAAAAGTGGCACTGAGTTTCTGAAATAGCAAAAAAACTCCATCTCTATAAGAAGTCTTCCTGGTATATAGGTATCACATCATGCTCAGAAGAAAGAAATCAACTCATTTGAACCAGGCTATATCTGACATTAAAGTAACTGCTAACAATCTTCAATAAGTGTTAATTTTGCCCACAAAGATATTCTACAGGTAATTGTGAATTTCTAATTATACTGCTGCTTTAAATTTGCTGATTGATGTGAATTTAAAATCTCATCACAGTTTTAACTCATTTGCCCTATTAAAATAGGTTGGGGGTTGATTTTATTATCCTCCTACATGTCTAAATACTTAGCACAGCTGAAAGGTTAAGCAACTTCACCACCAACACATGAGGAACTCTTTGTTTCATTCAAGCCATTCTCTTTCTGCTCCTGGAGATTTTCTTTCAATCTGAATCTGAACTCAAAGAGAACCCTGGTCTAGGTCTATACTGCTGTAATGAAGAAAGATCTGGGCATTTCTTGAGACTCTTCAAAGATGTTTCCAGAGAATCACCATAGGCCTTATCTTACCCTGCCTATGACAGCCTCTGCCCTATTTTGCATCAGGGAAATCCCTAACATCATGCATTAAGAAAGCCTGTCCTTTCTGTGTTTTCCCTCCTACCCATCACTCTCATTAGAAAATTGGCAGAACTGGGCCAAGCCGGGAAGGCAGTGGTGTCATCTTTGGAATGCTCTCACCTCTCCTGCTGCTGTCCTCATTTCTCAAACCAACACAAAACCTCCTTTTCTTTCTCTTATTCAAAACTCCACTGTATCCTGTGCCCAAAGCTTTTTGCTGTCTATGTTTATTAAATGGGTTTATAAAACTCATGAAATAGACATCACAAAATTGAGGTAGTAAAAATCCTCTGGTTTCTTAACAGAACTCTACTCCCTTTTTCATTTGGAGAAGGAAGGTGTCTGGCCACCATGATGTGTCAACTTGACTGGACTATGGAGTCAGTTGTTTGGTCCAACATTTTTCTAGAGGTTGCTGTGATGGTACTTTGTAGATGCAGTTAATTTAACATCAACAATTAATTCACTTTACCCTTTGTAAAGTGGAGTTGTCTCATCTAATTAGTGGAAGGTCTTGAGACCAAACACTGAAGTTTCCTAAAGTAAAAGAAATTCTGCCTCAAGACTTGTTGGGTCCATCTGGATGTTTCCTGGTTCCCCGGTTCCCAGTATCACGAATGAGTACAGGTCCCGAGTAGAGCCAGAGATGGAGTGATCCCAGATACAGAGCAACCCCTCAGTTTATTACAGGAAAAACAAAGAAGCCATATGAAGTAAAAGTGAAAAAGAAAGCCACACAAAATGATGCAAAGTGAAAATATTGTTCAGGGAAACAGTAACTGGTCAGTGAGCATGTATTGCCTTTTATATGCCCACTAGTTTGTCCCACTTTCTCCTGGCAGGATTGGTTGCCATGAGAACCATCACTTTTGGGTGATTGACATATTGGTTTACATAGCAAGTTACTTAACAAACTGGGTATATGTATAACAGTTTTCCTTTCTACTTGTGCTTCTTCCCCAGAATCTTTCATGAAAGCTCCACCTTAGCTATGTTAATTAGATGGTAAAGAACCCTAGTTCAGTTAAAGGTCACTAGGAGCTCCGTACTGTGAATGTTCCTACCAGGAACAGTTCCTGGCCTCAATTTGGTTCCTCACTCCAATTCAGTTCCTGCTCTTTGCCCTTAGCCATTTCCATGCCACCTGATTACCCTCCTTCAAACCTAATAGACTGACACAAAAAAATCCTACCTGAGTTTTCAGATTGAAGCCTTCCTTACAGATTTCAGACTCAATTCTACAACACTAACTCTTCTGAGTCTCTAGCCTGCTGGCCTACCCTACAAATTTGAAAAACATCCTCTGAAGTCACTTGACCCAATTCCCAATTTCTTAAAATAAATCTCTTGTGTCTGCACATGCATGTATAAAATCCCATTGGTCTTGTTTCTCTAAGGAGTCCTGATTGATACCAAAGGCAACTAACTTCTTGGATATATCTTCAATGTGTCAGGAACTGTGCTGAGCAAGTGGTACATGTATGGAAGTATAACTTTTTGTGGTCATACATTCAAAAAAGTCTAAAATATATTTGTCACTCTCAAACAATTCTCCCAAATATCCCCGAGTCCTCTCCCACCCTTCCTCACTAAAGGCTGCATAATGTAGTGACCGGTCATAAATACTACTTCTGCCCTAGGGGATGACTTCAAACACAGCAGCAGGCAAATGAATGAACACAGGCCCACAAGAGTTTGCGGCCTACTATAAAAATGAAAAAGAAAACTCCTTGATAGTCTTCTATAAAACACAATATTCAAGAATGGAATGTAGAAAGTAAACACTGTGTACTGCTAAATATTTAAAAAGATAAAAAACTGCTACATAGTTTCCATTTTAAGATAGGTAATTTCACACTTTCTAGAGAGGAAAAAATAGGAGTAATGTAAAATGCTATATAAAAAAAGAAGGCACTTTGCAATTTATATATTCTCTGAGGTTGATTCCCATAATTTCCAAGAAAATAAAGAATCCCAGTGCCTAGTTAGAAAAGAAACTAAACAGGTGGAGTGGTTTGCATGCCATTATACATTTGCCTGAAGCATAAACCATATTTTACTGTATTCCAGGGAGAATAGAGCCTGGCTAAAGGATGCAGATGAAAGATTTTAAAATCAGCAGCATAACTGGGATGTGCTTTGGCAGACTTTTCCCAAAGAGGTATGGATATCTTTTACCTTCTGACCAATAGAACATAGACTGTTGGACCCCAGACAGTGACCTCTTTGTAGATTCTTCCTAAATAAATATCTAGCAACAGACACAGTAAAACCAACAACCTCAACAAAACAAACAATGACAATATCAATACTAATAAAAACATCCAGCATTTATAGGAGGATTGTTTTGTGGATTCAATTTTTCTCTTTTAAAAAAATTCTGCAAATCAGTAAAACATAAACTCTAATTATAAAGGGGAAAAGGCATTTAATATGCATAAAATATACATAATTTACAATCAAATTAGGAAGGTAAAGTTCAGCCTTGCTAATAAATAATGTGAATTAAAACAATACTCCGTGCCCATCATGTCTTTTTATTAATGTAAATATCCAGTATAAGTGAGGGTGAGGTGTTCCAGGCATGACTGAGTATTTAGAAACTGCTAGGACCCCTCTGGAGCACAATTTGGCAACTGAGTTTAAAGCTATTATAATGTGCATACCTTTTAATCCGGAAACCCCTTTCCTTAAAACTGATCTTCAGTAATGAGAAACACGTGTACAAATACTTATGTATAAAGATACTTATCATAGTATTTACAGGAGTAAGATATTGAATGTAACTTAAATGTACTAAATAAGTATTTGTATTTAATTGAATTATTCTGGTTCCTATATGAAATAATATTGTACTGACCAAAACAACGTGCTTTATCAAAATATTTAGCAAGAACCAAAGATATAAAATATTTTAAGTAAAAAAACAAATGTAAATAGATAAGTTATAATTTTAATGAATGTGATTTCACACAGTAAACATAATTTTTCTGGGCCTCTATTTTATTATCTTTAAAATAAGAAAGTGGGGCTAAATGATGGTTGAGATCTCTTTCCAGATGCCAATCCTAACGTTTAAATGTTTTGGCTTTTCACCAGGAAAGCTTCCCTCTATATTTGAAAGATAGTAAATAATGTCTGGAACATTCAGTTGTAGGTCAGATCTATGATTGCTCCATCAATAGATGCTACTAATTCTAATTGGGCAAATTTCTGTCCAAATGACAGCCAATTTGAACAAGGGAGAATAGGAAGCACCGCCATTTGAGTTATGACCATGAAAGCAAATTTAGTTTGTCTTAAAAATAATTGGTATCATTTCACAAGTATTGCTACCACTCCCATTTAAGCTTAGTTGTTAGTAACCACATCGCCATGCAGATAACTTAAAAGAATTTGTATCAGTGAAGGTTCTTCAGAAACACAGAACTCACAAGAGATAAACGGATTGATTGACAGCCAGACAGAAATTGGTTTATGTTATTGTACAGGTTGGCAAGTCCAAAATCGATTGAGCAGATCAACAGGCTGGAACCTCAGTAGTAGGAGTTGAATCTGGAGGCAGATTTTATTCCTTTTCAATGAAATCTCAGTTTTTGCTCTTAAAGTTATTCAACTGATTGAATGAGGCCTGCCTGTAACATCTACAGTAATCTTCTCTACGTAAAGTCAATTGACCGTAAACATCTGCAAAATATCTTTGTAGTAGCACCTAGACCAGAGTATAATTACAAAATTAGGTTCTATGACTTAGCCAAGTTGACATACATGAGTTAGGCTCCTGACACCAGGCTACAATCAGTCCTCCTAAAAAATTAAAATTTTGCTTGTACTTGCAAGTAAAGAACAAAAATGATTAGAGAAGAGTAAAAATGATTAGAAAGAGATGCAATTTTGCAAAATGAGGCGAATCTCAAGGAAGGCAAATTTATTCACTAATGGTGCAATGGAACATACAGAGTTAACGGTTTGGAGGCAGGAGGAACAGAATTGTACATTGGCTAATGAATCACCAGGAAGGCAACGTGCATGTACCAAAAGAGTGGAGAGGATGCCATATGGGAAGACTGAAACCGGAGAGGGAAGGAGAGACAGCCGGCCTACTGAAATTTCATTACATGGTTGGAATAAAAACTGTCCAGCACTGAGAATCATCTCCTGTTGCCTTGACCTGTCCACTGTGGATTTCCCGGGATTAATGAAGTATACAGTTGCCTCCATGTACAGGAAGAGTCATAGTTTCTTTCAAAATAAACTTACCAACTTAATGAGAAAGAAAATGACCTTCTGTGATGACCATTTAGGCTTTTTGGTACACGGATAATCATTTGATTTTGAATCCAGGGATTGATAAGGAATATGTTCTCTACCAGTTTCAAAATTAAGTGAGTTAGTATACCTTGGCCAATCAGCAAAACATATTTCTTTTATCTATATCCAATAATCTTCTAGTAGAACTCCTGCATTTATCTCGTTAATGAGCCCTTCACAACCATTTATTGAGTGCCTATTATATTAGTGAAAAAAAACTTAAAATCTTAGAGTCAATCTGAACTTTCCCTCCTGTCTGTCCTATACCACATACAATAAGACTTCCTATTCACTATCAGAGTTTGATTATTGATTATAAAGTTTTTCTCTGTTTATAATAAACTCTTAAATCTACCCTTTCTAATTATTTCTCTTTACCTTAAGAGGAAACTCTTCAGAAAGCATAGTTCATATATTTTAATGCCCTACTCAAAAACTTTCTACAGTCTTTCATTTTACATAGAATAAATTTTACACTTCCTTGAGACAGAGTCTCACTATGTTGCCCTCGGTAGAATGCCGTGGCATCACAGCTCACAGCAACCTCAAACTCTTGGGCTTAAGCAATTCTCTTCTCCCAAGTAGCTGGGACTACGGGTGCCAGCCATGACATCCAGCTATTTTTTTGTTGCAGTCGTCATTGTTGTTTAGCAGGGCTAGGTTTGAACCTACCATCCGGGGTGTATGCAGCCTGTGCCATAACCACTGTGCTATGAGCGCCGAGCCAGAATTTACATTTCTTATGAGGGAATTCAAATCATCCCCTTTCTAGACCTACCTCTCATTTTGCTGTTTAATGAATAAACTCAGAGATTTTCTTCTTAGACACCTTTGTTCAGGCTGTTTCCTACAAGAATGGCTACCCAACCTTAGCCCCGTAAGCCCTATCTCATACACAAGCAGTCTTTTTTTTCAATGTTAGTGGATGAAACCCAGCTAAAACTACACTACACATAAAACAAAAATTCTTGGCCCACGTACACAGATCTGGACCTTGAATTCTCAAACTGTCTCATTTCTTTATGTGAACTTTACTTTCAGGCAGTTTCCCCATATATGGTGACTGATTAGTAAAATTACTATGTAAGGGAAAAGAGGAGATTAGAATAAGCATCTTAGCAGATAAATATGGGTAAGTGGGCCTTTTTCTTCTATGTGTAGTCACTTTACTGGGCCCAGAGGGTGTTTTTTACTCTGCTTCTATCACCAGTAATCAACCTTTGTATAAACAGCTCTGCCATAACTATGGCATAGTGAGCCTGGGCGTCTGCTATGGCCCTTCCTCACTGCTCCAAATCCATATACCCCAGGGCACGATCCAAAGTGTTGAAACTTCAGTTAAAAATTCAGGTTAAAGCAAAAAGAATGGTATGCATTCTCAGAAACATCCCTTATTGACACAATCTACTGTCATTGACTTCCATAGTTTTTCTAACTATGGGAAAATTATGCCGGTTGCAAAAAATCTCTGATGCTGCAGTTTGGTTACCTTGCCACTAGGCAAAAGACATTTTTAAGAATCATAACGACACTATAAAACCATGAGACATAAACACTACGGGTATTTTGCTGACATCTTAAAAAGAGGCTCACAGCTTGAACTTTGAGGTTAGCCATTAAATGTCTTCCCTTGGGGGAGTGGAAAATATACATATACATCTATGCTTACCTTAAGTAATCAGTAAACCACCTATACGTAGAAAATTAATACCTAAACACCCTAGATTAGTTGTCTGCCTCCAAATTCTTGTACTGGAGCCCAGGGTGGCCTCAGTAGTTTAACCTTGCTTTCTCTCCTGATCAGCTCCAGTGCTCCTCACTTGCTTATCTCTCCGTTGCTGGATTATGTCTCCCCAGCCATTTATAGCCTATGCTCCATGCCTGGTCAGTGCAAGATAATCAAAGGAAAGGGATTTATTTTGAATTTTTCATGAAGTCATAAAATTTTCATTTAACAGGTCTCTTAAAGTTCTTCTAATCCAACTATTTGTTTTCTGTTGATGAAGTTAGGCCTGGAGAGGTCAGAGAATTTGTCTATCAACATTTCAGCTAGCTAGAGGTAGGACAGGAACTAGGAGAGTCCATCTCAGACAACAAAGTTGCACACGGCTCAGGCTGAAAGTACTAAATAGCTCACAGGAGGGAAGCTGGAGACAATGAGAGGAAAGTGACATCATGTTGATTAAAGGAAACCAGCCCAGCACCTCTGTGGTTGTCATTCACTTCTCCCCTCCTAGTAGGACTCTGCTTCTGGCTTTCTCTGTGGTTGGGTGAAGCCATGAAACTGGTTCTCTTGAGGGTGGAAGTGTATGTAGCCCATCACCTGGGCCAATAACCGAGCATTAGGGACCATGATCATTGCTTTTCCTCTTGAGTTCTCAGAGTTGAAAGTGACACATAACCCCTCCAAATGAGTCTCTGAGAACTATGAAGATGTGGAGTGGAAGTTTCAGCTGACTCATTTTGGAGTTGTAGGGTGAAAAATAAAAATACATCTTTGTTACTTTAAATACTGATATTTGGGAATAACTGTTAATTGCCTTAAAACTTAGCTTACTCTGACAGATATAGTCATATATTGTGTAACAAAGTTTCAATCAACAACTGGTCACATAGACAGCAATATTTCCATAGGATCATTATGAAGCTGAAGAATTCCTTTTTTCCCCCAAAGGCTGCGAGTATTTATTAGCATGTAACTCCTGATTTCCTTTTTTATTCATTAAGATTTTTCCTCACATTTTTAAAAAATATTTTCCACCCATTTATAACACAAACATCTTACTTGTTCTCCTAATGAAAAGTTCTACAAATTCTTGAGGACTTTCTCAACTGGACGTTTCCATTTCTACTTATACCACACTAGAAAGAATTCAGAAAAGACATTTGAGGAAAAAAAAAAGAGAGAAGTAGAAATGACTTGTGCAAGTTTCATAAAATTAAATCAAATTTTAGAAGGCAATCATCTTTGCTCCCCCAAAAAAGAGAAGCTGAAGAATTCCTATTACCTGGTGATACTGTAGCCTTTGTAAGTCTTGTGACATATGCATTACTCAGGTGTTTGTGGTGATTCTGGTATGAACATACCTATTGTGTGGCCAGTCATATTAAAGTATGTATATAACACTTGATAATTATAATAAATAACTATATTACTGATTTATGTATTTATTATATGATTTGTCTTTATGTTAGAGTGTACTCCTACTTATTTTTTGTAAAAAGTTAAATGTAAAATAGCCTCAGGCAACTCCTCAGAAGGCATCTTAGAATAAAACATTATTGTCATAGGAGATGGCAGCTCCATATATGTTATTGACCCTGAAGATCTGCCAGTAGAAACAGTATACAGAGGGAAGACAAAGATATTATGATCCTGACCCTGTGTTGATCCAGGATAACATATGTGTTTGTGTCTTAGTTTTAACAAAAATTTCAAAAAGTAAAAAGTAAATAAATAAATGTTAAAGTAGGGAAAACCTTATAGAATAAGGATATAAAGAATATATTTTTGGGCTCGGCACCTGTGGCTCAATGGGCTAAGGCGCCAGCCATGTACACCTGAGCTGGCGGGTTCGAGTCCAGCCTGGGCCCACCAAACAACAACGACGGCTGCAACCAAAAAATGGCCAGGCATTGTGGTGGGCGCCTGTGGTCCCAGCTACTTAGGAGGCAGAGGCAGGAGACTCGCTTGAGCCCAGGAATTGGAGGTTGCTGTGAGCTGTGATGCCACGGCACCCTATCCAGGGTGACAGCTTGAGGCTCTGTCTCAAAAAAAATATATATATATATTTTTTTTTGTATAGCTATACAATCTGATTTGTGTTAATACAAGAGTCAAAAAAAATTGATCTTTGTAAAGTAAAAATGACAGTGAGCTAAGGTTATTTATAATTGAAGAAAATAATTAGAAATTTAGTGTCACCTAGCTGTACAGTGTCTATAAAGTCTCCCGTGTCCAGTAATGTCCTCCATCTTCACGTTCACTAACACTTACTGACTCATCCAGAGCAACGCCCAGTCTCCATTTGCAGTAAGTGCCCTATACAGGTACACCATTATTTTATACCATATTTTTACTGTATCTTTTCTACATTTAGGTATGTTTAGATACAAAAATGCTTACCATTATGTAACAATTTCCTACAGCATTCAATACAAGCTTTCCAGGTGTGTGGCATAGGGGCAATAGATTATACCATACAACCTAGGTCCTTAGTAAACTACGCCAGTTGGGTTTGTAGTATAGCATGACACTATGACATTTGTGCAATGATAAAATCACCTAACTATCTATATATTTCTTAGAACATTGTTAAGTGATGCATAACAGTACAATCATTACACTGCTACCAAGTTATTTTATTCCATTTCTTATCTGGCATCTGCAAAGAAAGAAAATGGGAGAAGTAAGCGTACAGAATTTGAGTCAATGCAGCATTCTGTATCAGAATTACAGTTCTATTATTTACTGTGTGACCTTACAAAGTTACTTAGCCTCTCTGGGCTCCTGTTTTCTATAAACCAGAAGTAATAGTATCATTTGAAAGGGTCATTATGAAGATTAAATGAGCTATGATACAATAAGCATGTCATATTACAATATTACACTAAAGCTTTTGCAGTACTAAATTAACTGATTTTTTTTTTTTACTATTAACATTAGATAATGGTTTCAGATTCCCAAACCATTGCCGTTGCCATAATGTCATCTTATCTCACACTCCCTATCTTACAGCTCCTGTTTCTTTTCTGAATGTGTAACAAACAAGAAAGAAATATGATCATATTACTGAGGCTGTTAACCTGCCACCACAACCCTACTCCAACCCTGGACAAATCTCTCCTTAATCAGTAAAATCAACTTTTCAATTTTCCTTTTTCCTCACATACATGAATTTGAGAGCTGGAACTGTATGTAATCTCAGTTGTATATAAAATTTATTTAGATCTGCAAATATTAAATATCATTACTAACGGCTTGAGGTAGACTAATAGGATTTCCTTAGAAAACTTTTTTTTAATGAATCAGTTTATCTAAAACATAGAATGCAATTTGGACAGAATTTTTACCAGAAATTTAATTTAATTTAAACAGAGATAAGTTGATAAGGAGATATCAACGGGCCTTTTCTTGGTGGTCACAATGGGGGCCCATTTGCTTTCTATGGCAAATGTAGTATTTTGCTCTGTAAGCTTGTCCCGTGCTCTTACCCTGTAAACCTATCTTTCTCTTTCTCAGTAAACTTTGTTTCATGCTTGCCTTACTTTGGAGTTTCTGGTCACTTTTTTGACCAAGAGCACTCCAAGAATTGAGGATCCGGGAAGCGGCCTGAAATATCAACATTTTTGGTTGCTGTAACTCAAACATGACCCTTGCCTTTTCTTTATTGCAACAGTGGGGGCCCATCTGCTGTCTAAGGCAAATACACCTCGCTCTGTAAGCTGATATCTTGCTCTTGTTCTGTAAACCTATCTTCCTCTTTCTCAATGAGCTTTGTGTCATGCTTGAAAAGAAAAAATTTATATCAAAGGAGGAAGATTTTTCTTAACTAAAAAGAAAAGAACAACAAAAGATTCGTAGTTAATAAATGCTGCCACCCAGGAAAGGAGAATGGATTCAGGTGGTCAACTTAATGATGATACCGAAATCAGGGATTTGACCCCATGAAACCACAGAAGTTTAAACTGCCTTGCAAGTGATTTCCAAAACTGTTTCAGCCCACTCAGTTCTTTGGGTCACAGAATTTTCATTGACATGACAGCTTTGTATTAATATGAATCATGGCACCTTCATGCAACAGGAGCATGACACCTTCTTATAATAACTATTGAGTCACTCCCATGGAAAGACTGGGAGTTCTGATTTCAGGCTGGTCCCTCATTAAGTCCACCCTGAATGATTTAGGCACTGGACTCAGTGTTTATTTTCATAGATAATTTAGGTATTTCCAAACTGAATTGTATTACTAATAGATTGGTTTCTCTTCGCTCCTGTTAAATTTGTGATCATTCAACGGTAAGAGTAATGTTTAACATTATTTAAAGTGGACTGTGAGTTGTAAAGACTAAGTGACCAATTAATAAAATGTCACATGAAACATTTCCTTCAGCAGAGCAGAATTTCTCTAAAATAAAACTATTTCTCCCTATTGTTCCTGAAGATACAGAATGAGGCAGTATGGACTGATGAAACAAAACATTTCATTTATTCATGTTCTCCCCAAGGTTACCAGGAGGTACAATATGCCTGTACTTAGGGAGATCTCAGGCCCTTAGGGAGGGTTTAACTCTTCCATATAAACACAAATTCTTCCCCTCAGTCATTTAATTTCCATCGGATGCATAAACTTGTCCAAATTTCTCCATAGACTTCCTACTCTCTCCCCTATAGGGAGAATAAATATCTCCCTCATAGCATCTTAAGATAATGCCACCCAGAAGGTGGAACCAAACAGAGATCAGCTCAGACCTCAGCCTGACTTGGCTGGACACCACATGTGTGCTTTTGTTGCTTTTCCTTCTGCAACTATAAGAATAAAAACACCCCAAGGTATTTTCCTTCTCCTTATGATTCTTCACAAGTGCCAATTGACTGGCACCATTTCCATGACGTTTGCTCATTTAACTCAGTTTATTTTCATCTACTGAACTGGACAGTTTCTATTTGTCCAACACATAGCTTTCCTCATTTCATCTGTATTCATTCTATACTTACAAACATAGCAATACTATAGCATCCCACAAATAAAACATTGCTTTGGGATTATTAACATGTGTTCTAGGGGGAGGACGGGAATACTTGGTTTTTGAAAAGTTTGAGAAATGCTGGGTTAAAGATTTTTTTAATGTCTTTATTACAGGTCTCTTCAGAGTCTTTAAACTATAAGGTGCATTGTAAAACCCACAAAGGGGGATATAGAACACAGAATACCACATTCTGTATGACCATGGTTCTTTTTCCTAATTTAGTTAGCTGTCACATAATCACTGCATATGGAAAACTCTTGAGCAGAGTGCCAAGTTCAACAGCAGTTAATTCAGGATTTCTACATAACACGTCCTTCCCTAAAACAGTCCCATTAATAACCTATACGGTAGTCAATTAGCTACGGTTATCATATTTACGTACACTATACCTTATACCAATGGAGAGTTATTATGACCTAGAAAATTATTTAAAATACCATTAAGTAACAATTAAATAAAAACAGAGACATCAGAGTGAAAAAATACGAATGGCCAATATCTTGGCCAAGATAAAGCCAAAATAAAAAATAAGTAAACAAATAAGATATAAAATTAATCCAACCCTACCTCAAAGCTAAATTGCCACTGAACTAACTAACTGTAAAATCAAAAAGGGAAAAACAATTAGTTACAAGACTTATAATTTTCACAAGATCAAAACATAGCAGAAACTTTACATAAAATTTCTCGGTCCTCTGGGCTAAAAATTTTCTCTTATGGCTCTTCATAGAGGACACAATATGCATAGTGTTTCCCAAATCTAGCTTCATATTAAAAATCACCTGGATCTTCCCAGGACCAACTACAAAAATACTGAAGTAACATTTTACTATGTTCCCTACATGATTCTTCAACTAATCTGGAAGATCAGAAGTCAGGAATTTCTATTTTGATAGACAAACATCCTTACAAAGGTGCAGGTTAAAGTTGTTTGAGCACTTACCTTAACCCAAGATTCCACCTTCACTAGGAAGCAATGCTTGGTCAATTACTTGAAGATTTTTTTTTTGATGTATTTTAACTATTGTCTCACTATTCAGCAGCAAGAAAAATTCCTACAAAAAAAAAACTATATTTAAGCCCTACTTCACTGAAAGTCTGTGATTCCATTACCCAATTGAAGTATTCAATAAATCCAGTGAATATTTATTT
The DNA here is from genome assembly GCA_963574655.1 of Perodicticus potto. Classification (NCBI taxonomy): domain Eukaryota; kingdom Metazoa; phylum Chordata; class Mammalia; order Primates; family Lorisidae; genus Perodicticus; species Perodicticus potto. The sequence goes on from CAUYRH010118768.1 coordinate 21,121, forward strand.
CGATAACACTCAGTATAATAAAATACAACTTAAAAACAAAACTTTCATTTATAAGCAAACTCTCTTCTCTCTAACTCAAAACCATCAACATTAATTGGCGACAGAATTCTCCACTTCTGAAAGCTATATAAACAAACACAGATGTCAAACAAGAAACAAATTGATAGGGTACACAAAATTATCTCAGTTGCTTTACAAGGTGACACTGAATATATTAAACAAAAGTTGGAAAGAAAATTTAATTTACAAATCTCACAAGAATATCAGTTTCATATTATAACAGTTAGTTCTTGTACTATGAATATTCCCTCAAGGGGAGAACACCAATGAAGAGTAATCTCTAGAAATTTTCACACTGTGGTACAAAACAATAAACAGATCAGAAATTATCTAATCAATGTTGGAAGAGATGTCAAAATAAATGTACTAATTTATATTCCTTTCAGGGACACTTACAATTGCTTCGTTTTGAAAGATGAGAAATGGAGGGGGGTTTGGAGTATTTTGATTGTTTGTTTTGTTTTTAAGGATGTGCTCAACAGACAGGAGTAAGAAAAGGATGATATTAAAGCATGGAAAGAGGTCAATCAGCTTGGAGTCAAAAGGGATCATCTTTACAAATTGTTGTCGTTGGCTGAAAATGCTAAGAACCACAAGGATTTTGTTTCTCTTGGTTATCTTAAGTTTAAAAAGAGCAAAGAAAGAAAATCCAGAAGCGATGAAAGGGACAGAAAAATAAAACATGGCTCAGTAAAAAGAAAATCTCTTAGAAGAGCAATTGTTGAGTTTCCTGACACTAGCCAGGTTCAGAAAGGTGCCCGTGGACCATCCGCCTGCTCTGCTAGACAGCAGTGCTTTTCAAGCTCTAGTGTGTATTGATATCACCCAGAAGACTGGAGTAAACAATTTGCTAGGTCATATCTCCTGAATTTCTGGAGAATTCAGGAGAGTTCTGAATCTGAGTCTGGGTTGAGGCCCTAAAGTTCACATTTCCCATAGATTACCAGGAAATGCTAACTCTTGGTCATGGCATCTTCTTTGAGAACCTCAGTTTGTAGAGTATATGTGAAAACTTCACATGCGTACAGGATTTGGACAAGGTTATTAACACATTGACTGCCACACACACAAAAAAAAGAAAATGTTTCCTTAGGGCCACAGTATTTTATTATGAAAATAGAATAAAAACTTCTAAAACAAAGTGAACCTAAAACATACATCAATATGTTGTACCATAACATAAAAGTTTGAAAACCAGTAATGTAAAAAGGAATTTGGAAACTTAAAAATTAGTTCATAACTCACATGGAAGTTAACATGCTAAGCTAACCCTGCTCCAGTGGGGATATGCAAACTGAGTGTACTGGTTTCTCAACTAAATTGGATTTGAAATTTCTTGATTTTTAAGTATTGGAAACATCTTTTATAAAAAAAAATGTTTTTAAACACTAAGTAAGCTAAACAGAATGCATCTATAGGCCTGATTGAGCTGGAATACCTAGAATTTACAATCCCTGTTGTAAAGGAATTCCTGCATCATGTATGAAGCTTGCTTTAAAAACATGTAAATTTACATTCTTGTGATAAAGAAGATGTACAAATTCACACCAAATGGGTATAATACACACAGTCTGGGTGAAAGGCACACTTATAACTTTGACTCAAACTGTGCAAAAGCAAAACATGTGTATCCTCGTAATATTCTGAAATTTGAAAGATAAAAATATTTTTTAAAAATGTATAGAAGTTTACAGACCCTCTAAAACCAAAGGTCAAGTTCTGAGACCCAATTTTATAACAATGTCAAGTAGAAAAAATATAACAATATCTTACATTTTTGAAAGTTTAACTAGCACATACACACACACATATATATATATAATCTCATTCTGTCCTTAAACACATTAAAAGAGAAAGAATTTTAGTATTGTTTTCATTTTCTAGATTAAGAACCTGAGACTCAAAGAGGTTGAGTATCCAAAGTTTTAAAACCCTATTATGAAAAATTAGTTCTATATTTCCATAGAAATAGTTTTATTCTCATAAGGGTTATTCACAGCAATGTCTAGAATATCTACTTATAATATTTGGAGAAACAACCCTTTCAGAAGTCTAACAAACGTGGATGTGTTTGGGTTCCAGGTTGAACCAAGAACAGGAGGATTGTTCAACTACCCCAACAAGTAATAATTGAGTAGTACTAAATTCAAAGCACTATGCTCACGCAAATAAACTCTTCTGGGAAACTTATGAAAAGTACAAATGCCCAGGCATTTGAGGATTTGGATTCTAGAGGTCCAACAGTGAGTGGAAAGGAATGGTCGTTTCCCCTGTCACAGTCATATATGCTTAAAAATGCCCAAAGAGGCTGAACTTTGATAGGATTTGTTTACCCTACTCTTCTTTAGCTGATCAAAAATTGTGACCATAAACAGAAAAACAAATTCATTATAGGTATCTTCAAGGAAAAAATTGTTCCCGTGGATGAAAACTATTTTATTTTCCAAGATAACCAGAGAAAAAGCTGATCCAATTATTTTGGTAAGACAGTTTGTATCCAACAATTTTCAGTTCAGGAACTTATTCTTTTCAGGCTAAAACCTTCAGTCTAAAGTATCTGAAGTCTACATGTTCTTAATTAATGACCAGTGGCACACTGTCTTCTGCCTACACATGTTAAGTAATAAATCACACCACAGCTGAGGTCTATACTATTGGTGAAGCTTCTTAAGTATGATTTACCAGAAAAAAAATAATAGAAAAGGAGAAATGACCATGTTTTTTTCAAAATGTACATCAGGATCAACCTTTTGAAATGAAAATCTTCCAAATGTTTAAAGTTAAAAATAATTTGCTTGTTGGATATCAACATGAGCACTATCTATATGTAGAAATCTATTGATAACATAGCAATCCAGCCTCCATCCCCTGGAGATTTCATAGATAATTATCTTTCGCTCCCAAGAATAGCTTGGGCCTTAGAATCACACTTTCTGAGTCAAGTGACTTAAAGCACATCACTTAACATGCCTTGGAAATCAGATTCTTCCTTTGATAGAAAAAAAAAAAGCAGAAACAATTGTATTTATTTACTGGTAGTTTTGAAAGGATTAAATGAAAGAAATGACATACATGAATATCAGGGCTGCAGCAATTCTCAGTCGATTTTTCTTCATTTCCTGTCCTCTCTTCTACCACCCCTGCCTTCAGCATTTTCTGCTAAGTCTGGTTAGTGTGAGTGAGGGTTTCTCAACTTCTTTAGCACTATTGGCATTCACACCAGATAATTCCTTGTCGTGGGAGCTGTCCTGGGCATTGTAGGGTATTGTAGCATCTGTGTTCTCTACTCACTAGATACTGGTAACACCACACACACACATACACACATACATGCACACAAAAACTGTCTCAAACGCTGCTTGGAGGGAGTAGGGAGGCTTCGGTTCCAGATGAGAACCTCCGGGGTAAATACTAGGACAGCTGTAAGAAATAGATTTAACTTTTGCTTGCATTTCTGAACACTCATCTGAGAGGAAAGAAATGTGAGGAGCCTTCAATATATTTATCTTGAAGTCTTAGTATTAGAGGGTATAAAGTGGAATTGTCAAAGAAATGGATGACCCCTTCACTAAGGTGGTATGTATTTTAAAAAGACAAAGACAGAAACAAAAAAGCAAACCACATTTCTGAAATGCTTCCATCTTCAGACAGACTTTTATATTATAACACCATTGAAAAGGAAATTCTCATTTCTTCTCTCTCTCTCTATCAATCTTTCCCTCTCGGCCACTCCCAACATCAGGCATACTTTTGGCCTCTATAAAATAGTGTAATAAAAGCAATACTAAAATGTATAGCTTTATTGAGGGCATTTCTGTGGTATTAGTATTGAGAAGAGAGTAACTTGAATAAATAGATTGTTGTTTTAAACTGAATTCATGATACTATTAAGTTTTCAACCTCATAGTCTGGAGAGGAGCATTTCAAAGATAAACTATCTTGATATTTTCATTTCAAAGACAGGTAATAAGTGGAATACAACAATTTCCAGGGGACTCCAGACAGACATAATCTACTTTACGCAACCAGTCACCTTTCCGAGGCTTCTCGAAGAGGTTTACTTTATAGTCAGTCTGAGGAGCTGCAGGATTTGTGGTGACACGCTGCCTACACAGTAAAGATGGATTACTTGATTAATAAATTCAGAGAGAAGGGGATTAGAGGGGAGGACATGGTGAAGTGCAAAACTAAAATGAAAAGATAAAATAGGTAAGGAAAAACACAGTCAGGTGAGGAGGGAAGGAAAAAAAAGCAGGTATGATGCTCCCTTTTCACGTATTGAATGTTTGGGTACTCTCTAATTCTGAGAAAATGTGATTGCAAAAATATGAAATATTTTCTTCTGCCTAGGATATATTCTTCCTCCCTCTCGCATCTTATTTTATAGGTAACAAATGTCTCCAAAGATATACAATGCTGATCTATTCTGAATGCAGGTTACGAGACACCTGTCTTTTCAGAGACAGTAACAAGGAAGTGTCCCTGTGTCTAGGGAACCCAAAGTAATAGGAAGGGAGAGAAATGCTCTGTCGCTCCTGTATGAATAAGAAAATTGAAGATTAAACAGAGCACTGCCTGTGCCCTCCAACTTGTGGTTAATTTAATCAGACACTCTTGTGGTCCAGCATCTTAATAAGAAAAAAAGCTAGCTCCCTTGATAGTTGAACTTTCTTTTTTTTTTTTTTTAAGTTCGAGGACTGCAGACTTGAAAAGTACAGAGTTGTCTGTGTGAAAAAGTAGCGGCAGCACTTCAAGAATTTTTAAGAGGACCAGAGAGTTTCTGAGGGGTGCCCATTGTCTTCACTGTGGGGGGGTGTGCATGCAATGCTCTGGCCTTAAAGACTGCGGGACACACCCTTATGAAACCCTCTATCTGGGCAATCAGTGAGGACAGAAGTCTCTGCCTACCCCTGGCCTTAATATAGAAAAGATATCTGTAAGCCAGTGTAGCTCAGCGTTTCAGAAAAGAAGCAATGAATAAGCAGGTGTGTTTCTTCACAGACTGTGCAGTAAACGGCTGGAAAAGAAAGATCAGGGAAGTGAGCAAGGGTAGCACACTACCGCAGCATGGGGGCCGCCCTGGGTGAGCAGTGCCTTCACCCCGTGGCCTGGTGTCTGTCACGGCTTTCCTCCCTCTCTGCCTTCCCCCCAGAGTTAGACCTCTGCCCTGTCAATCATGCCTTCCCCCATCTGACCCATCACTTCCCATCATGTGTATGAGGAATAGGATTTGAGTTGAAGAATCAGTTGAGGTGCAGAGGGCAAATGCCTTTAGTAACAGTCAAGTCTCACAACCCTGCAGAAAGACAGATCTGTCCTGACCATGTTCCCACTCAGGCCGCTAGCTGCCCTCTACCCTCCTCAAGCCTTCCTGAATCTCACAAGGAAAAACTCCACTGGCTACCACGTTTATCAGTGTAACATCTTCCCTGCAACAACAAAGACAACTGATTTGGTATTTAAAACCCTTAAGGGTCCTAAAGTTAGCTGTTCTGAGCCCATGCCCTCTGCTTAGCTTCTGATGGCTCTATTTCTTTGATAAGCAATAAAATGTAGATTCAGACTTCTCTGGTGCTCTAGTGAACAAGCCTGGATGGGCAGAGCTGCCTTGATTTTCTGTCTGCTGAAATAGAGACCACATAGAACATGGGGTTCCCTTAAATCACTAGCTAAAGTAGAGATAGTACAAAATATCCAATACGTCTTCAACTATGGATTATACTATGGAACTGTCCTTTTGAAAATGATGATTTCTCCAACTTTCTCTGATAAATTTTCCATTTACTTATACTTTAGAAATAAGGGCACAAATTGCTAAGATATAGGACAATATGCCAAGGTGGAGCATGAAAGATGATGGCCAGTGAAGTAAGTGTCCCGGGAATGACGATTCCAGTGGGTACATAATGCCTGGGCATAGAGTCATAGATGCAAAGCTCTTCGGATTCACAAAGTCCTTAACAGTAATCTGTTCTAGCCGAAATCCTTTGACTTATAAAATATATAAAATAACAGATTCAGAATACTCAGGTGCTTTGTCCAAGAACACCCAGGTTATGTTCTGTTTTCTTATCAGTAAATATTTTGAAAGATCTGACATCTTATACTACTTGAAAGATAACAGACCAGCATGCTGCACTACCATGAATGCTGACGGAAAGCTCTCACACAAGGGGCCAAGGTCTTTATTACTCACAGCAGTAACAAGAGCCAGAACAGCAGCACTTACTCGTGCCAGTTCTCCAAGCCCCAGCTTCTACAGGGAGATTGGGAGAAAACATGGTGGCACGTGCATATATATTGGGTTGAGTTATAGAAGAGGAACCCTGAGTTGAAGGAATTTATTCTTTTGTGGTGGACACTGAGCCTGACCACAGAAAGGTAGTCATGATTGATCATCAGGAAACTAGAATCACGATTATTCCCGAACAAAGGTGGTCAGTGTCTCTTCCTGCAAGTGGTTCAGAACCATCAGAGACTCAGAAAATTGACTTCCAATCATAACCACCCTCTTTTTCACATTGTCTTCACTTCTGGAAAATTTTTCTATGAGTATACCAACCAGTCAGTCACTCTGATAAATCTTACCAGCTGAGACTGGAACAAACTCTATCAATTTGTCTCATTCAACATTTAATTAAAGCCACTGTCGACTGGACTTGGGCATCAGGATGAGTCCAATCTGCAGGACTGACCTAGGCTGTGCCCCTCACCTCTTGGTCCCAGGCTCCACCAGCTGAACAAATCCCATAAACCAATATGGCCTACTTTAAAAAACAAGGTGTTTTTTTCCTTATATTTTGGTATGACTGTCGATTTGGTCTGAGTTTTCAATTAATACAAATATAGCACAATGTATTTGTGATTACATGAAATCTACCTTGGTCCAAAAGGAGAGAATCTAGGGCAGTGATATCATCCCAAACACTCCCAGCCAGTGTGAGGAAGCTGACCTGAAAGTAGGGGCTAAAGACAACTGACTATAGATGCCTCTCAAGTAAAGACGACTCCCCAGAGTGCTCATATATATGTCTCAGTTATCCCCCTGGGAACAGTTTAAGCAATCTGTGCCAACTTTAACCTGGAGGTTTAAGGAGAGTGAATGTGTGTCCTCCACACTCTCTTTTCACTCTCTGCAGCCACTTGCAGACCACAGAGAGTCCAGGGGACGAAGGGGACACAGTGGGAAGGAGACTGAGTCCTTGAGTACCTCAGCTTGGAGACCTACCCTGTATTTCTCATGGAGTCTAGAGAAACAGCCAATAGAAGAGAAAGAGAATGGAGGGAGGGAAAGAGAGAGAAACACAGAGAGAGAGAGAGAGAGGCATTGTACAGTACTGGCTCGTGTGATTATGAGGAGGCTGAGAAGGTCCGTATCTGTCACCTGTAAGCTGAAGACCCAGAAAAGCCAGCGATATGAAGGCCTGAGAGCTAGAGAGCCAATAATACAGATTCCAGCTCCAACCAAAAGCCTAAGAACCACGTGCAGTGAGGCCAGGAGAAGACTGGTGTCCCAACTCCCCTGGTCAGGCAGAGAACCAGCAAATTCTCCCTTCCTCCACGTTTTCTTCTATTCAGGCCCTCAGTGGGTTTGATAAGGCTCAGGTACACTGTGGAGGAGCACTTGTTCACTAATCTGAAAGCTGAACTCTTCCAAAAACCCCTCACACACACACCTGGAAATAATGTTCAGCCAGTATTTAACCAGGTGTCTGGAAATCATAGGATCCAGTCAAGTGACACATATGATCACCTACTACACGCCCACTGACATCAGCACCAGCTCTGGGTTGTTATGGGAGCAAGAAATGAGCAGCTCTGGGCCGTCAGAGATGTGCTGACTTTCGGCAGGAAAGCCTACACTAAATCATGATGCAGCAATTGTGCCTTTAATGTGTTCCCCCAAAAGAAGCACACATACGTGCAAAGAAGCCTCAGTGATAGCAAACAAGTGGAAAGAGCTTCAATAAACATGATTGATTCAGACGATAAAATAGTCCACAACAGTTATGCTAGATTTGCATACATCGATGCAGTTTAAGTCTCAAAAACATAACACTGACTACAAAATGCAAGGTGCTGTATACTCTGATGTCATTTATATAAAAGCATAACACACATAAATAATAGTATGTTTTGTTTCTTGACAACTACATAGCAAGTAAAAATTTAAGTATTCACAGAAATGATGCAGATCAACAAACTTCACAATAGCAACTATTTCTGGAGACGGAAGAGGAAGCGATGCAAGTGATAATGATTCTATTTCTTTAAAAGAAGAGAGAGAGATCTGAAGCAAAAAAAAATATTATGGCAAAATGTTAATATCTATTAAATCTAGGTACAGGGTGCATGGTCTTTATTACATTATTTTCTGCTTTTCTGCATGTTTAAAATGTCTTATAATTAAAAATAGTATTTAAAGCATTATAGGGATTTTTTCTCTATTCCCAGAGGCCTGTCACTATGAAGTCCTACAGTTTACCTAATCTACTTGTATGTGAAAATCTTTGGGGAGAAAGAGTCATAATTTGACTAAAAGCAGGATGTTATAGAGTTCTTGCTCTCTAGGGACATAACACACAGTAGCTGCTTCAGATGCAGAGTCAACAGGGAGTCATCCAATTTTATTCATCTTCCAAAAATGCCGAGAATCAAATGCAAAATTTAACACTCTGGGGCCATGTTGTGAAGCCATGGCAATCCCTGGAGATCTCCAGGTACATGAAATAATTAATGGACTATACTCACCCATAACTAATATTCTCATCTCTAAAGGCCTTATGGGAAATTGTCTTCATTTAATAACTAATCAGACTATAACTCAGTATAAATTAAAAGTATTTCTTACATTCTTAGCCATCTGAGACCACTGTTCAAATGGCACTTTAAATAGACTGAAATTGTTTATGGCTGATGAGATGTGGGAGTGAAGTGGTAGATATCATGTCAGCACTGACCAATACACATTATCTCTTTCTTGAGCCACTCCCTACTCAGTCAAGTCCATAGAAATTTCCACCTCTTCTGACTTTATAATACTATATTACATATAGCCTGAGTTTCTATGCATATGATTAGCCAACATTTAACAGACATTATCTAATCAATGATATATGTGTTGTTTCAAATATTTTTGTATCTTCCATAGCACCTAGAGGCTTACACAGATTAGAAGTGAAAAAAAAAATTGTTCATTAACTGATATCTGTAGCACAGTCCAAGTTCAATTTTAAGATTAAATTGTATGACCCTTGGATTGAACCTTATGCTCCCTCCCTCCTTGCCTCACCTTCTAATCTAGTGCCCAGCCTATAGCAGATGGCCAATATTTGCTGATAATTCAGTCAATCAAATTAATCAATAAAGAAATCCAAATTTCTTACACAATTCCAAGTAAGAAAACGTAATTTTCTATTTCAAATGATGAGGTTAAAGGTGAAAATTGGTCATTGTTGCAAATAATCTTCTTTTCCTTTTCCCTTCATTACTTCTAGAATGAAAATAGATTTACCATTTACTAACTATGCTTCAGCAAAACAATCATTCCTGAAATGCGTGCTGTATACTTAATATGGCAGGGAGAGCAAATTAAAAGTTAACAGGATGTGTTCCATCTTTTATTATAAAAAAAAAAAAATGTAGTCAAAGGCCAAACCTTGACAACAAGCTTAGACTTCACAAGAAGGGGATATATCATCTCAAAAATTATGTCATCATAACCTATGGCAGGTAAGAATTTCTCGAGCAGTTGACACATATTAACTCTGACACATCTATTATTATCCAATGACAAAATAACAAAACACTTATAAAATAAATTGAAGAACTAACACCTCTGGGCTAATGAACACAGCATCAACAGGGGACATCCAAACAAGGCCAACATCGGAATCTCTGCTCCACAAAGCTTTCACACCCACAAATCAACTTTTCCCATATTAATTAGGAAACATGGTAATGCGAACAACCGATTTCAATATTCAAGTGATTATAATTGTGAATTTTAACCAAAGATTTGTACTTTCTTCTCTCTCTCTACAAATCACAAGCTGAAATCACCAAATGTGTGGATTTTAGGGTGGACAATGGCACTCCTGTCGTTAGAAGTTAATAGCCATTTTCTTTTAGCCTGTAATTTTGACATGCCAATCTATTTATCAGATGAGGAATGGAGCACATTCTTCTTCTACTTGGTGTCTTTGGCTACACAGTACCTTCACCCTGGAAGGCTCTTCCATACCTTCCTCTCCCCTTCAAATAAGACCCAGTTCAGATATTGCCTCTTTTGTGAAGCCATCTCAGATTCCTCAAGGTAAATGAAATAATCTTTTGTGGAATCACAATAAATTTCTTGCACATTGATTCAACTCTATTAATAATTACATTTTGTGTAATTGAAGGCTGTTTGGATATCTTTTTCCCTTCCTATATTATATACTCCCTATGTTTAGAATTCGTGTCCCAGAGTCACAGTGCTTAACATGCTGCTTTGTGCTGGAAGAGCCAATAAACATTGGTTCCACAATTAAATGAGCAAATAAAAGTGTAGAGTTGTTTACTTTGCATTTTACTTGTGAGTTTTTTAATACATAGAGAGTCCAATAAGCTGTAAAATCATTACAGCCAAAGGGAATAGGAAAATGAGTAACCTACAGAGTTGACTATAAACAAGTGAGAATAGAATGGAGATGTAAGATGTTTATCATTAGGACTTTTCATCTTAAGACAGGAGAGCCAAACTTTGGTGTGAAATTCATGCTACATTGCAATATAAGGGAGGAAACACTCATTCAGGGGCCATTAGACATGAATTCATATTCTTTCACTACCACTTAACTCCTCTGGATCTACTTCCTCATTTACATAATGGAAGCAGAAATCTTCACCCGTCAATGCTATTGCAAAGAACAAATGAGATAATGTGCATGGAGGAAAGGGTGGTGGTAGGTGAGGAAAACTGTTAGGACATCATTAACTCATATGTTTTCCCTATGTTACTGTAAACTCTGGTAAACTAGGTGTCCATTGCCTCTAGAAAAGCATGACAGCAGAAAAGTAAATAGGAATCAATTCTTGGGTTTTGAGTTTTAGGAGCCTAACTTCAGCAAACAATAAAAAGCAATCATGTGCATCTATCATCAATTTAAGGGGAAAAAAATGTGTAATGAGTAGGAGCGAACTTTCCTTTTTCTCACCCAAGACTTCAATTTTTGTTTAGACAAAAAGTTCCGGACTGGGCAATGGAGAAGGAACACATATTCATTAGGTGCTGTAGTGGGAGTAAAGTAGAAGTTTCTGCAAGGACCCACCACCCCCTGCTGAGCTCTGAGAAGAATAGAGAGAATCACTGGGATTCTCTAGGACTATGGGACTTGAGTGAGGGTTGTGCCTTACCTACCAGGAGGCAGCAAACCCCCTGGAAAGAAATGATTGAGGTATGTGTCCAGAGCAGAAACAGCTGTAAGAGTCTCACTATATCTCTGTGTCTGGCCAATAAGATGTAGAATCATTGCATGCACCTACAATGACATGGTAGCAGACAAAGCCTCCCACAGCCTTTCAGAAGTCCTATAACCTCAAGTGAGAGATACTTCGCATTTTCTGGAAATCCCAGAGTGGCAGAGAAGATGCAAAGAGAGGCATAATGAAAGGGACCTTCAGAATGGGGACAAGAAACAAGGTAACAAGATTTCATGGCTGAGTGGCAATTACTTGACCGGAATGAGGCTGATGACAGTGACCAGTGCATTCAACATCTTGGCACTTACCCTTAAAATAGATCAGAACAGATAAAATCCAAAGGAAGGAAAAGAGGAAAGACAATTAATTGAGATTAAGTTTCTGACATCTAAGAAGATGGTATTTTTAATAGGAATGACATTAAGTTTCAGAAAAAAAAAATGAGAGAAGTTATATTCTTTATTCCCCTGAGATTTTAGACCTGAATTTTACTTATGAAGCATTCTGGGAGTTTGCACGGAGTACACAACAATTGCCAGTTCCTTTGTCTCCTCCTTTCACCTCCTACATCAACATAATCAGGATTTTGAATGAGTATTTAATATACTAGACATGGGGGTTGACAAACTTTCTCCGTAAAGGCAGATAGTAAATATTTTGTATTCCGCATGCCATAGGTTCTATTGCAATTACTCTATTCTGTCCTTGTATAATACCATGAAAGCAGCCAGAGGCAATGCATAAACAAATGTGAGCATGGTCATGCTTCAATAAAAATTTATTTACCAAAGCAGACAATCACTTGGATTCAACTGACAGGCCATAGTTTGCTGACCCCTTGATTGGAGAAAGGGAAAAGGGCTTACAGAGCTGTTAAGATATTTATAAAGTAATGTAGGTCTGAGCTAAGGTGGCAGCCGTAGAATGGAAAAGCATATGTAAATGAAGGAAGGAGAGGCAAGCAGCTAGAGAAAGTGGGATGGGTGAACCATTCACATATGATTTCTACATGGGCAGACTAAAAGAATGAGGTATTACTATGGACTGATAAAAATGGAGCAGTTTAGAAAAAGCTTGGAAACCCAAAATAGAATATAAATGCCTCCCTTATCACAAAGAGTCATAATGCCTCTACACATATCTAGAGTTCAAAGACAGAAAGAACATAAGAAAAATGATCATTCCTGCAGGTCGTTCAAGCTCCAACACTTTGGCAGTCAGAACAATGTAATACAATATTTCACAAGTGCTGAGTAAGTGTTGAAGTCATGGCTAAAAACTCTCAATTCTTCTTTCAGGCAATTTGCAAAGCCCCAAACCCAACCACTTTCCTTATGAGACTTCTACTCTCTAGGGCCACTAGACACATACCTCAAACTTTTCTGGGCCTGGTACCAAACAACTAGGGACACCATTTATGCCCTAGGTCCTATGTAATTATTTATTTATTTATTTATTTTTATTTTGAAGACAGGGTCTCACGCTGTTGCTCTGGGTAGAGTTTCATGGCATCATAGCTCATGCGACAACCTCCAACTCTTGGGCTCTAACAATCTTCTTGCCTCAGTTTTTCTATTTTAGAAGAGACAGGGGTCTCATTTTTGCTCAGGCTGGTTTTGAACTCATGAGCTCAAGCTATCTACCTTCCTCGGCCTCCCAGAGGCTAGGATTATAGGCATGAGCTACTGCGCCCAGCCCCTATGCAATTATTTGAATCAGCCAATCCCCAGAAAGCTCCTGAAACATAGTTACCACCAATCTACTTGCCACACATAAGCCACCTCCTGCATTCCCAACTTGCTGTTACCCTGTCCCCTGGTGCAATCCCCGGAGGGGCTCTGGGTGGCTGCCTTCTCTCCTTTGGAGCCATAAGTAACAAAAGAGTTCTGCCTTTAATCTGTCCAAGTATCATTGTGCAGTATCCCACATCAAAAGACTCTAAGTCTTATAAAACAAACAGCTGCCTTAAAACATTGCTGTGAGTGGTGGTGGAAGGAGAAAACTTTTCAGAATCTGATTTCCCTCCAGTTCTTATTTCAGACAAACAAGTCAATCAAAGTGAACACTGCATATACAACACAGTACTTGCCCAAACATTTCCAGTTTCTAAAGCAAACATTTGGAGAGAAAATTGAGAAAAGGAATCTGCCATTAGGTTATCACAGTACATCTGTTTTTTAAAAGTCATTGCCACTGCGTTCCTATCAGGAGGTTATTGTGCTTCTCCTAAAATACAATCTGCAAATCACGTCAAACTCATTAACAAACTGTCCTTAGTGGAAACTTGAGGAAGCTCGTTAGTGGGTGCTTCCACCCATGACTGTCACATGTAAATCACTGATAAGGATTGTGAAGTCCCCTGGAAATGACATTGAGCCCTGTCTCTGCAGGGTGTCCATTCCACAGGCATGTGTGATTCGCTTTCTGTAAAACTTGCTTCTTGCAATCTGTTCTGAATTTATCACCCTAAATTTACATTACCTAAAATTTTAAACTAGATTGACATTAAGCATGCAATTTAAGATTTTACTTCTATCAATAAACTCCCTCGTAACCATCAGTTTAGGCTTTATGTAGCTTCTCTCTGTTCTCCATCATCAACCTGCTTAGCTCACTCTCTTATGGCCCTTCACTTCTCCAATTTATCATGTATTTCTTGAATTCTTCACACTCTCCGCCAATCAACATGCTGCTGTCCTCTGTTTATCTTGTCCTTTCTAGAGGTTCCTATTCTGACCCCTTTCTTTACTGCTGCCTCCTTGGCATTTTCTTCATTTCAAATTTAGTATCTCCAAGTAGCTTCTCATTGCTTGAGCTCTTTATTAACTCTCCAAACACCAGTATCTGGGGTCTCCTCAAGTCTTTGTTCCTTGAAAATGAAAGATTTTGTCTCAAGAACTAATAGAAAGACTATGAGCTTTCGACTCTTGGACCTATTGTTTGTAACACTAATGTCTTGCCAAGTCAGTTAAAGTCTCTGCCATGGTCTGAATGTTGGTGCCCCTCAAAATTTTTATGTTGGAACATAATCCCCAATGTGACAGGATTAAGAGGCGGGGCATTTAGGAGATGATTAGGTCATAAGGGCTCTACCCTCATGAATGGGATTAGAGCCCTTATAAAAGCGGTTGAAAGGAGCATTCCTCCCCTTCTCCCATGTGAGGACTCAACAAGAAAGTGTTAATGAAAATATCTCTGATTGTATCTGAAGCCCGTACACTGTACCCCATGACTGAATTATTGTACACAGATATGATTCAATAAAAAAAAAAGAAAGTGTTAACTTTGAAACAGAACAGGCCTCATCATATCAAACCTTCTAGTGCCTTGATTTTAGACTTCCCACCCTCCAGAACTTTGTGAAATAAATTTCTGTTGTTTATAAACACCCAGTACTTGGGCAGTGCCTGTGGCTCAGTGTATAGGGTGCTGGCCCCATATGCTGACGATGGTGGGTTTGAATTCAGCCCAGCCAAACTGCAACAAAAAATGGCCGGGCATTGTGGTGGGCGTCTATGTTCCCAGCTGCTTGGGAGGCTGAGGCAGTTGAATCACCTAAGCCTAGGACTTGGAGGTTGCTGTGAGCTGTGATGCCGTGGCTCTCTACCGAGGGCAACATAGTGAGACTCTGTCTCAAAATAAATAAATAAACACCCAGTACCTTCACCCTGTTTAAGGTATTTTTACAGTAGCAAGAAAGACTAAGACATTCTCTAATCCTTATTTGCCTCATATATAAAATGGAGTTAAGTAACTTACTACCTCTTAGGATTAATGAGAGGATTGAATAGGATATAAACCATGTAACATAATGCCAGGTCTCAATAAATATTACCTGTTGCTTTTATCATTAGATAGAATTGATTCTCATTAAGTCCAAATTGATTTATTTACCACCTACAAATATATTTCTCAACACAGTTTTTCTCAAAGTATTATTTTATTCCTCAATTATGTTACTTCTTATTCATATATATATGTTTTTTACATATGTTGAAATAATTTTAATTATAAGGCCAGACGTAAGAAAGGAAGTGAAATCTTTAATGTGAAAAGACAATCCACTGGTTGGACCATGAAATGGGGTCTCTATTTTAATAACCACCAAGCAAAAGCTAACTTGGGAGATTCTGATAAATTAGATTGCATTTTGCCACTTCTTGAGGAACTTTGATCCAAGCTCAGAAGCTTCCAGTTCTGCTACCTGGAAGGTGTTGATTTAGACTTAATTTGGAGAGGAGAAACTGCTGTGTGATTGATTATTTGTACAATCATGAACAGCATTTTGGGAATCAATAGTATTTAATTTGAAGTAGTTTATTCATTTTTCCTTTTCCCTGTAATCTGACTCCACATGCTATCTCAAATGAGGGAGGACACCGCACGGCGTTTACCACCAGAGTAGTTGTGTCCTTTACCCGAGGCAACCTGCCTGTAACCTGCAAACACCTGATCCTTAATCCTCTTCTTGGGAGCCAACAGTAGAAAATTATTGTGATTCCAAAACCTATTTACTGCCTAGATTCGTCAAGACTGAGGCTTTGATTTAATAAAAGAAGAAATATCACAGCCATTTGTTTTTTTAAATATATATAACAAAAAAAATTGCATAGTAATAAACATTCAATGTAGAAAATTTAGAAAATATCACGAAAACATACAAAGTACATAAAATGATTCAAAATATACTAGTACACCATGATAATTAATTATTCTTAACAATTTTGGTATATTTTTTACTGAGTTAGTGCACACACATACACGAGCACACTATGAATTGTATTCTTGCATTTCATTCATGCATTTAAGCATTTAACTTGGGCATGGATTTTAATACCTGTTTACTTCCATCCCTAAGATGAATCTCCCTACTTCATTAAATTCCCACTACAGAAAACTGTTCTACTTAATTGAATTAATGTTTAGAGGTGTAATAATAAAAGAGAGGAGAAGAATGCTTTAAAAAAAAGCCGTAATATTTTATAATTTTTGATCCAGCCATCTCCTATGAATTGCTGGGAATCTGATGGTTACTTTAAAGACAGAGTGGTTTTAATTTCCAAAAATGTACAGACAAGCCTTTCCTTTAGTTTTTTTCTTAAAGTCTAACCCATTGTTTTCAAATTCCAGAATGTATAAGAATTTCTGACTAGTTTTTATATGCATGAAACTATGGGTACTACTATGTCACTGGACACACACATGTATCTCTTCTAACACAATGTATAACATTAAGTTACCTACTTTTTAGTATGATAACTTCTTTTCATGTTACAAAATGTTCATCTACAATATTCCTTTTAATGGCTGCATAGTATTCCAATTTATAAATGCATAGTAATTTAATCAATACTCTACTTTTGGATTTATCTTACTATATCAAAAAATGTTAGTTCAGCTTGGCTAAAGTGAAAATGCCCGATATCATTCTGAAAGAATTACCACAGTGCCCTTCTTCAAAAGGTCTCAAATGGAGAGTGTAAATCCAGAAAACACATATAAATTAATTATCCAGGGACTTATTTTGTCTTCCTAATAGAGGTACTTTCTCTTTTCCACACTGTGTGGATATGTACACAAGTCTAATCTTTCTTGAAGGAATCAGAAAAACAAATGGTGTCATAGGATGGCGGGTCAGAGCTTTAATGTAATAACTGATTCACGTAAGGACCATCAACTAATACTAACACCAGGGAATGAAAGGTTGTTAAGAAAGAGAATATCCACACAATCTCAAAATATCACCCTACAGGCAACTAAACACTTATGAAGAATAAATACCTACTTATAATTGAGAACTCTACTGATTACTACTTTTATTAACTAAATGATTACATGTGGCACCACAAATGGTGATAAACCTCTAGTAAAAATAAGTAGATTAGGGAAGAGGAACATCAGCAAGACAGCAGAATAGGAAGCCCCACACCTTCCTTCCCCAACGGAGACATGCATTCAACAGTATGTGAACCAATCCCCTCGGTGAGAAATCCAGCGGTCTTAAGAAACTCCCGCACATCAGATAAACACAAAACAAGCTGTATTGATCCAGTAAAAAAATCTGTGGTACTTGGTTGCCATAGTTCCTCCCTGTGGCTTAATGTGGTGCAAAACAAGGGCAAATGCTCAGCTGCCAGCATCTCCCTTGGGAGGGAAAGAGAAGATGAAAACACATGTCTCATGTTCAGACCTTTTGTGGAGCTACTGGTGGAACCGATTTCTGTCTTGTCTAAATCTAAGCACTAGTAGGAAGGGGCACAGGTTTAGGGCTACTGAGAAGAGAAGCAATGACTTTGATTAGCATACACTCACTTACCATAATCCTCCCAGGCTCAGCATGAAACTAGTGAGAGAAAACTTCTAATTCCTGTTTCTTCCTGGAAAGAAAAGGGTTGGAGCATGCATACAACAGTCCAGCTTTAACTTGGAGTTGCCCAAGGAAATAGAAAGAATAGAAGGGGTCAACATACACATAAAACCCAAAGGTAACATGATACTACTCAATGGTGCAAAGTCAAAAGCTTTTCATCTAAGACTAGGAAGTAGGCAAGGATGCTCACTCTCATTATTTCTATCCAATGTAGTACTGGATGTCCTAGCTAGAGCAAGTAGGGAAGAAAAAGAAATAAAAAGACATCCAGATTGCAAAGGACAATGTTAAATTAGCTTTGCTCACAGATGACATAGTACAGGTATTACATGTAGAAAACTCTAAAGTTTCAAAAAATAATCTAATTAAAAAAAACCTCTAAAGGGACAAAAAAAAATCTAACTAGAGAGTAAACTCTGTAAATTTATAGGATCCAAAATCAATACTAACAACAAATGATCCAAAAAGGAAATTAGAAAATAATCCCATTTATAATAACACCAAAGAGACTAAGATATTTAGAAATAAATTTAACCAAACAGATGAAAGGTTTGTACACTGAAAACTAGAAAACAATGATGAAAGGAATTAAAGAGTATACAAATAAATGAAAAAATATATTTTGCTCATAGATTGAAGGACTTAATGTTATTGAACAGAACCTAAGCCAAAATAAATTAAAGGCTTAAATGTAAGACCAGAAACTATAAAACTCCTAGAAGAAAACAGGGATAAGGCTTTGCAACATTGGTCTTGGCAATGATTTTTTAATATACTACCAAAACCATGGGCAGCAAAAGCAAAAATAATGCACAGCAAAGGAAATATTCATTAGGACAGAAAGGCAACATACAGATTGGGAGACAGTATTTGAAACCGTATGTCTGATAATAAATGAATGCACAAAATATGTAAAGAACTCCTCCAACTCAATTGCAAAAAACAAACCAAAAAAAAAAAAGTCACCTGATTTTTGAAATGACCAATGTATTTGTATAGATAGTCCCCCAAATAAGACACACAAATGGCCAAGTATACATAAAGATGCTCAGCATTATTAATCTGAATAATCAATATCATAATGAATACTGTAATGAAATATCACTTCAACCCTGTTAGGATGGTCATTATTCAAAACAACCATAACAGAAAATAACAACTACTAGAGAGAATGTGAAGAAAATGAAACCCTTGTTCACTGTTACTGAAACGTTAAATGGTAAGCTGATATAGAAAACAGTATGAAGATTTCTCAAAAAACGAAAAGTAGAACAATATGTGATCCAACAATCCCACATCTGTTTAAGCCAAAAGAATTGAAAACAAGATCTTAAAGAGATATACACACCCCCATATTCAGGATGGTCAAGACATGGAAACGGGCTAAATGTCTATTGATAGATGAATATATTAAAAAATACAGTATATACAAACAATGGAATATTATTCAGCCTTAAAAAATAGGGAAATCCTATCATCTGCTACAACATGGATGAAGCTTGAGGGTGTTATGTTAAGGGAACTACGCCAGTTACAGGAGGACAAGTACTGCTTGATTCTGCTTATATAAAGTAGTCAGATTCATAGAAATCAAAAGTAAAATGGTAGTTGCTAGAGACTATGGGGAGGGGGAATAGGGAGTTGCCATTCGATAGATATAGAACTTCAATTACGCAAAATGAGAAAGTTCTAAAGGTCAGCTAAATAACAATGTACATACAATTAACAATTGGTAATATACACTTAAAAAATTGAGAGTATAGATATCATGTTATGTACTTTTCACCACTAAAAGAAACAAAAATGATGTAAATAGGATTGCTGTCTTGTGTGTCAGGATTGGTATTTTGTGAACAGTTGATCACAAAATCTCAGTTACGTGTAACAAACAAACGTGTATTTTTTGCTTACACCTCTGCAGATTGTCTGGGTTCTTCTAGTCTAGGCAAGGCCTGGTTGCAAGCTGTGATTTTAGCTTAGGTTGATGAAAGGTTTGTACACTGAAAACCTAAATGTCTAAATGTCATTCAATTTTCTGACATCCAGGAAATGTTTTTCTCATGTTAATGGTAGAAGCACAAGAGGATAAGCCCAGTTACTCAGGACATGTCTTCTTTCATTCGGTTCCCCTCAGCAAGTCATATGGTCAAACTCAGACACTTGAGTGGGAAATATAGGCTCCTCTAAGGATGTCAGGGAAGGGATGGAGAGGAGAGTAGCAAAACTTTGTTGTACATTAATTTCTATACCACAGTCATTGTTCTAATATTCCCAGCAAACAAAGATCTACCTTGATTCTAATCAAGAGTAAACAATTGGACAAATCCCAAATAAACAACATTCTGCAAGTTAAGGGGCCTGGATTCCTGAAAAAGAGTCTTTGACATAGAAGATAAACAAAAATGATGAGGGAAAATTTTCTCAATTACAAAAAGCTAAGTGCAAAACCTGGAACATGGTTGAATCCCAGAAATTTTTTAAAAACAGCTATAAATGGCTTTTTAAAAACAACTAGGGAAATTTGAAAATTGATTATAATTAAATAATGATAGGTGATTCTTATTAACCTATTGGATGTGATAATGTATGGTGTTTAATAATTAAACATCTTTCTTTTTCTTAGATGATCAGTGTTAAGTATTTATGAGTGAAATGTCCTTATGTTTGCAATTTATTGTCAAGTAATTCATCAAATATCATATGTATTTATGTAGAGTTTGGGAAAGGAAAACAAGGGTATGTTAAAAATGTGTTAATGTTGACAAAAGATCGTCATTCTATTAATATTATTCCTTCTCCCTTGTTGTAATTTCCTAATGTTTTTAACTGTTAAAAGAAAAACAAAGAAAAGATTAAATTAATTACCTTGAGACGATAGGGAAATTTTAAATCACATCCAGGAAAACCTAAGGATTTCACACTGAATTAAGCAGATTTGGGGTTGTAAGGACTATATTTTTTAGAGGATTGGGTAGTGGGACATTGCCGTTTACCTGACACTGATTATAAGGTGGTGGAGAAACCTAAACACACTGAGATTTGACAGGGAGCTTGGTCAATTAGAACACATATTTTAATTTGGTGCAATAGTTAGTAATGACACGGATAACTAAAGATTAGAGAAATATTTGCAGTTGGATGCTAAGAATTCCAGTAAGGGATGAAAATCACTTGTAGGCCAAAGAAGGCAGAGCAGCCAGAGCCAGCCAAGCCCTGGCAATTCTGAAGAGTTCATTTGTATGATCCCACCTCTAGCCCACAGTACCCTTTCTGGAAATAAAACCTGCTCTGGTTTCCATGAATTACAGATCTTAACAAATGCATCCTTCAGCTAACTCAGAGTCCTTCACCAAGTCCCCAAGAACCACAGCTCATGTTTCTTGTAAATAAGTTTGATAAGGCTCATTAAGAATTTGATCCTTTTCAAGCATCAAATTATCACTCTGCTTCTGATCCCAGAAGAATTCCTCTTGTGTCCCTGGATCCCTGTTCAGGGAGGAGCAGGTGAAAAACAAGAGAGAACAAGAGCAAATTTGAACTTGGCTGTTATCACGCATATCCCTTGAGTGTCTATTTTCTAATCTACATACAATAAATTCAGCAAGCGTTTTCTCTTCTGTGCTCTCTTTTGGGAACTGCAGCCTGCCCTGATGTAGAGCCTGCTCATTAATAGTTAGGAGAGTTTAAAGATTTTGTATTGTTTAATTCCCATTTTTCTAAAATACAGAGAGAGCCAGTTTTCTAAGGCCCATATCATGTAAAGAATAAATTTTACCCCAAGGATTCACTATATTTCTTATTTATTTAAGCTCTCATAGTACTATTGCTTTAAAGTCATCCTTTAACATAATTTTAGTTTTCAAAATCACTGGATTGTATAATCAACTTCAGAAATATTCATGTGGTCAGGGTGGTAGTTTTATCTGTAAGATGAAGTTGGAAGACTTCTGGATTTTTTCATTTCTTTATCCTTTCATTTCCTTATTCATCCATTCCTTTATTATCTATCTCTTCTGTCCCAAACACTTGTTAGTTTCAAGAGGTAGCTGATGGTGATGTGTAAAAGCATAGCTTTCAAAAGTAAATCAAGATTTCTCGATCAAATGGGACCAGAATCAACAAAATCCCTATTTCCTCCCTACTCTTTCTTTTCTCTCTTTCTCTCTCTCTCTCTCTCCTCTCACCTTCCAAGGGCTTCCCTGATTAGGAAGCCAGTCCACCATCTCTGTAGGAATCTCTAGGGCAGAATTTTTCAGACTAAATGCCAACTCAGCCCCAAACTGCAGGACTTCAGAATCTTCACCCCAGGAAAATGGGACACCACAACTTCATCTGGTACAGTAGGCACTTAATCTGGCAATATTGAACTTACACTAGGAAATCTAATGTCCCCTATAGAAGATCCAAGTGTCATTACACATCTTAGAAAACTGTTTTGTGTCTGCTTCCTTTGGGGATAAAATAAGCCTTACTTCTCTAGACTGGGAACAGACATACCAAATCTTGGTGGATTTACAAAGGACCTGGAAATACAGTCTTGCCTCTACTATGCAGCCCTCAATGGCCCTCTCATGCTCCATTAAGAAGAAAAGTATAGCCAGAGGGAACCTGGGCAAGAAAATTGTGTATAAAATAACCTAAGGAAAACTGTCTTTGGGCTTGATTATTCTTAACTCACAAAAGAGAAAGGCCAACAGACTTCAGTTCACAAATTTATTGGATGGCAGAGTCAAGATTAGAATTTACAGCTCATATTACTAGTCCATCATCCCCACTCCTATTTCTACCTTTTCAAACTTTACGCTCCTTTTTAAGTATATACGTGGCAAATTCCACAAGGCCACCTAGCACAAATCAACATGTATGAGTATGCCCTTCTGCCCTCATTAGTTTATTTCCAATTCTTTGCAATTGTTTCTTAAAATCATGAACACTGCCTCAAACGTCTACACATAAAATGCTTACCTTGCACTGTTCTGACTTCTGTAGTAAGTCTCTCTTATCCTCCACCTCTAAATCAAATGTCCAGATTCTTCAGACCAAATAGTGGCATTTTGCCCCTCCTTATTTAATTCTATTAACACAGTCACAAAAAAAATTGTTTTCCTTAGCTTTTTAATTGTAGGAGTATCTGAGATTTCACACAATTGAACTGCTTTGTTTTTATAATGCTATTACTAATTCTGCTTAATAAGCATATTAAAAGAAAGAGCACTTATATAAATACCTGTGTATGTATGAAAAGCGTATATAGATACTATAGATATATACAAACACATATACATGTGATATGAAAGCATATTTTATTAGATCTGTGGATTAAAATATGCACAATAGATGCAAAGAGGATATAATGACAGTATTGCTTTCTTGCAATTTTTAGCCCACAGGCTATCACAAAAGAAAAAAATCCGAGAGAAGTAATGAGTTTTACATTCTGCTAATTGCTAAGTAATACCACATATTTTTAAAGGACCTGTGTGTGTAAGAAACTGTTCTTAATGTAGAAAACATATATAAAACCGTCATAAAACTGTGTCATCAATTCAGCCCGCCAAGAAAATATGGTTTAAGATCCTGAGTTACCTGATTAAAAACTGTAGGTAGTTAAAGTCTTAGCTGCTTAGAGACCCCTAAGAAGTAACTACATGAGTGAAAGAGGACAAAGAGGTATTCCAAAACAAAAGAGGCCCTCAAAACAATTACTCTCTAAAAAGATATGAAAAGCATTCCAGTCTCCTGCACAGACAATAGAAGGCTGATTTGGAAAATACAAGTGTAAGAATGGACAATGACAGATTAGAACTCATTAAAATTAAATCAGTTCATTGTGCATCCTTAGCTAAAGGAAAATGATTCTTTTGTAAAAATATGTATGCTCCTTTTTTTCCTTTTATGTATAATAATCCAGCAAGACATTTCTCAGGTATCTTAATGTTTATTCCTTTTCCTACAGTGTTGCATTCTACAGGAAAAAAAAAGTGCCAAGCCATTTAGCCATCCAGGACATAGGAGAAACTTCGTAGAAGAAATTTTATTTGACCATCAGCCACTGGGCTGAAACAAAAAGCAGACAATACTGTCATCATGGTCTCTGTGGGAATATGATGCAGAATTCTAATTAACCAGCCCTCATTTTCTTCTCAGATATTGAAAAAGAAAAAAAAACAATCTGACTAAAGTTCCTAAGGAATTTGGAAGGAAAATATGAATTTATATGTGGCATACATTAGAGGGGGCTCCCTGCAGATTCTTCAGGAGACTATCTGAGCATCTGTTTAACACATTTCTTTAAGTCTTGAAATTGAAATGCCACTCATCAGAAATTGAAGCCCCTGGAAAATACTGACTTACAAAACAGAAAACTGTAGCATTTCAGTGTCTTGGGGTTGGAGAATAAAGTTTAAATGATAAATTTTTTTTGAAGCTCAAATCCCCTTTGTAAGTCTCTGTTTAGTGGCCAACCCATCTCAGACTATGACACTTCTTGGAGCACATGTCAGGGTTGGTTTTTGCATTGCTCTATCCCAGGGGTTGGTACAGTGACCAGCACAAACAAGGGAGTCAGTACATATTTGTGAAGTTTTTCCTAGTAACATCTTACTAGACATTGGAAGAAGCAGAGGCAATGAAAAAGATCCACACACCTCCAGGGAGGGCTAGAAGGCTTTTAACAGAGGAGCAGAAAGAGAAGCAGAAGAGGAAATATTTGCCTCTCTGTTATTTGCTGCTTGGACTTTTCTCCCCACCTTTTGCAAGAAAAGCTCATAATAGTAACAGCAGTAACTGTGGCATAAGAGAAGATATACATCTTCCAGATTTTCTTTGATCTTTAATAAAGCCTCACATTTGCATTATTTGGCCCAGGAGTCAATAATCTGCTGGGAAATATGTGAGTTACTTACTTATGCATTTTTGAAAAATTCTTAAGCAACACAACATTGGGCATCAGAATTCAATATTTGTTGTTGAATCACTTGTCAATATTCATGCCTTCAAACCTATAAAATTTACTTTAAAATTTGAAACCAATACAGTTGCACACACATATGATGAGCATCATGCCATATAAAACCAGACATAGCTTATATAATGTTTTCGTTTGGGGCACCTGTTCATTTGGAAAACACCTGTGACATGTTGGTCAACCAACATAGGTGAAACACAGAAGCCCCCTAGACTTCCAGACAGGCTGTCTGTTCCTACCTGTGAATTATTCTGAGCCAGCATCTTAATGTTAATATGCTTTCTCTGACTTTGGTAATTATTCCACTAGGCTGCAGAAAGCCTGTTTTCACTTGGGACACAATTACCATAGGTAATTGTGTGTAGGCAAATATCTGCCCTTCCATTGGGTAGTCACAGCATCACCCATGTTCCAAAGCCTCAAACCCCCTTTCCAGGGATACACTTGACATGTCATCATTGAAGTAATTACCATGTTTAGGGTTTTTTAAAAATGTATAAAAGCATCAAATTTTCACCAGAGACTTTGTGTTCTTGTCAAAATCTCTACCATAACAACCTGTGAATTACAATAGAAGGTAATTGGAACACAATGTTCCATAGGAACATGTTGAAATATGGAGCTATCTCTCTACAGCATTAGCTAGGGAGACAGGTGCAAATATTTCCAAGCTCTCTAGGCCGTTTTCTTGAGTTTGTGTTCACACTGTAACTAAAGAATTTCAAGTGCATGAGCCTGAACTAGTCACAATGGAATGATGGTACAAACACATTAAAAGCAAGAAGTGTTCTGTGTAATTCAGACAAAGCAATTCAAAGCACAATACAGAATTTAGAGATTTTCAGTGCTCACTTGTCTGCACTGATAGCAGCAGTAGCAATATCAATTTTATTTGTTTACTTGCATCTTGCTCCAAAATCTGTAAATGTACCTTACAAAACACAAATAATACAATAGCATTTTTTAAATCAACTACAGAACTCCAGGAAAAGAGAAAAAAAGGAAATGAAGTAAGAGATAAAATTAATATATAAAATTCATGCTATAAAGTCCAAACTTGGTGCTGAACTTTATAGTAACACACAAAGAGAAATATGACCAAATTTGAGATGAAATTTTTCAAGAGAAGCACACAAATTCCTGGTAGCAGGCTGATAATTTTCAAATTAATTCTATTTTATTTAGAAAGGTGCTTTATGATTTATATTCTGAATTTGCTTTCCTAAATAGTCTTGATTCTTAGTTATAATGAAAATGGCCTTATTTACAAACATACATCTTCTAAACTCATGTTATTCAAATTTTGAATTACCCAGAGTATGTTACAAAATGATGATCATGACCAATAATATTTTTAAAATACAACTGATTGAATATAGTGCACACATAAAATAAATATTGTTTCATAAAATTTTTCCTTTAATTTTATGTGCAAAGTCAGCCCCGCATGTCCATGGGTTCCACATCCTTGAATTCAACCAACTGCAAATCAAAAATATTTGGGAAAAAGCTATAAAAAATAAAAATACAATTAAAAAGTACAAATTAAAAAACAATATTTCATAGAAACAAGGATACAGTTAGGTAGAAGAAATAAGACCTAGTAGGCTATATCAGTAGGGTGGCTGTTGTTAATGTTAATGTATTGTACATTTCAAAATAGCTAAAAAAGAATAATTCAAGTGTTCTTAACATGAAGAAAAGATCAATATTTAGGGTAATGGATATCCAAAGTACCATGGTTTGATTTACACATTATACATATTTATCAAATGATGATACATGCTCCAAAAACACATACATCTATAAGGCTGGACAAATAAATTCACGAATTATTCCTAGAAAAAGCACTACATATCTCATTGTTGCATATCGCTTTGGTCACCTTCAAAGTACTGCCCTTGGGAAGCTGTGCACTGATGTCAGCACCTCGTCCACCCTTCAAGCAGTTTTGGAAATCTTTTTCTGGAATGGCCGTCAGAGCTGTAATTGTGGGTCTGACAATGAAGTTCACAAACTCATCCTAGAAAAAATGCTTTGACGACACTATGTACATAGTGGTCACATGGTACCTACATTTTATTAGGTACTATAAGTAATCTAGAGATGATTCAAAGAAAAATATGTGTAAGTCATGCTCAAATACTGTGCCATTTTATACAAGGGCCTTCAACATCGTGGATTTTGGTATCTACAGTGGTGAGAAGTATAACAGTATAAAATTTAAAATATATTTCTTATTATGGATTGTGGTCAAAACAATTTTAAAGGCACAGAGCTAGTCTGAAGAAGTCTCTCTTTCATTGGACAAACACAGAAAAGCAGACATGAAAAATCTGCAGAACCAAGAGGAGAGAAAAGTCTGTGCTTCTGTGCTGTGCTCAGTGAGAGCAAGGGAGGCAGCTGTGAGAGATGAGGCGGGTTCTCTGGAGGATTCTGAGTGAGGCTTTATAGCTGCAGCAAATCTCAAAAGACAATTATCTTCAACTGCTCTCTTGCTATTACTTTTGATGATGAATTTTAATTAGTAGTATTAAGAAGAGAAGATAATAGATATTAAAATTATCTTTAAATCACAATTCAAATAATAATACTGACACCTACTTCAGGGCCCAGCTCAAGGGAACCTAGATGTTGTCTGGGACTTCTCCACCCTTCAGTCTCCTAGACACAATCAATGGCTCCCCCAACACATCCTCCAGGCCATGGCTGGAGCCCTGAAAACATTCTCCTATGCACATCCATCTGCCTCACTGGATTGAGAACCTCCAAAGATATTGTCCCTTTCTAGCAGTAATCACGCTGCTCAGCATTTTGTAGACACCCTCAAAGCCTATCTCTGGAGAGAATGAATGCATGAATGAATAACTGAATAATAACTTTACTCCTGTCTTTCTCTGACACAATCAAAATTCGTTCTCATAATGATGAACACCTGACATGCTACAATTCTATAAGGCTTTAAGAATTAAGAGAGAAAAGGGGCTTTATGGTTAATTTCATCCATTCTTATTTTTTTTTTAATTAGTCATTGACATTCATCAAGGACGGCAGATCTATTTCAACTCATGTGTTGATACTTACGGACTGGCAGCTGCTCCCTGGAGGACCATGTGAGAAAGGATTCCAAGGATGCTCTGGGCCAAGCTGGTGGAAGAGAGGACTGGGATTTGTGCATGGTATACACAAGAGGTGACAGTGGCCCAAGAGCCACATATCTACCATCTCCAAATGCAAGCACAACCCAAGGCCATTCAGACTGTAGTACCAGGCCACTTTTCCTCCAGTATGCTTTCAGCTTATTCTGTCTTAAAATCTGCTGCTTGCTTACACAGCTGCCAGGCACAAGATTAGAAAACTACCTTCAGAAAAAACAGATAAGGAGTTCAGAGTGGGCCAATCCCAGACTGATGATGACAAGATCCACCAGACAAGCATCCCACAGGTCACCGTGACTTGCATAGAGCTCTCTTCTTGCCATCAGTGCTTTTTACCCCTTCCCTTTATAATAGTCAGTAGGTAGAGAAAAAGGAGGTGGCCTTTGAGCCAACAGTCTGCCTTCTCCTCAGGCTGTAGGCTCTTAAATATACCACATGTCCTCCACTAACACTCCCTGTCGTGTTTGGTTCTCAGGTAGTGGGTAGCTGAACCTGCATTCAGTAATGCAAATGCCCAGTCAGAGGACAAGAATATTCCCCGACAATGAGCACCGAAAATGATTTTGGTAAAAATAGCCCTTTCAATTGTCATTGGTAACAGAAGTTCAGGAATGAGCAAGGAAACAGTCATGCTTATGTTTCCACCATTCCCATTTCCTTGCTGACACTAACATGTAATATGACCAAAGTTCCAAAGTGGGAGTAAAGCCAATGGAATTTATCATACACAATCTCTTCTTCCTGGCATGAGGCAGAGAAAGAGAAAGAGCAGTCCCATGAACGCTGTAGCTTCTGAAATAAGTATTTAGTAATTGCTACTTAACAGCAATTTTTAAAAAATGAATTGAGCACCTGTGATAATTATAGTCAACTTGTCAAAACTTTTCAGTGTTTGTTATTTTTTGATAGGCAGCCATTCCTCCACTTCCTCCAGGTTCAGCAGGGTTGAAATAAGGTAAGCAGCAGTCTTAAATGCTACATAAAATATACATTTCCAAAAGTGTCTTTTGTTTTGCTTCTTTTTTTTTTTTTTTTGATTTCTCATTTTTATTTTGCTTCTTCTTTCTTAGATCCACGTTTATATCCAAGATCTCTGTGAGGTAGAAAGCAATGCTCTCTAGAGGAAATTGTTTGCAAACCAAAGATAGAATTCAAAATTATAGGTCAGAGCCACTTGCTTGCAGTTATAATGAAAATTCATGGTTAGATTTCAAAGCACTACCTGATCATTCATGTGTTGTTTGTAGTGCCTTACCTGAGAAATTAGATAATGGCCTCTTAATCTGACTCACAATTCCAAGTAGTTCTGAAGAAGGGTAAGTCCGGGCAACATTCAAGAGTTCTGCTGTTGGCCTCCAGTTTGAGGAGACACTTCCAGATGGAAAGGAGCCATCAGGGAAGCTGCTTCCTTCCACCAAAGAACTCAGCAGAGCTAGGGATAGAATTATTCCAGAACAGACGTGCCAAGTGGGAAGAAACTTGCTGAAGACCACAGGATGAGATGCACCCTGCTCTGGACAGAGAGGAGCTTTGTTCAGAATGTTTGTTGAAATCTAACAAAAAAACTTCAGAGCCCATTCAGGAATGCACTTAGTCCTACAAGAGCCCTCCACCCAACCCACCCCCATGACCTCAGGCTGCAAGGAATGTGTAGAAGGCATCCACTCAGGCCTGAAATTGCAGCTAAGGGAAGTAGGCGAACTCATTCTGGGAAAAGATATCGTGGATAAATAAGAAATCTGAGTAGTGTCAATCAGGTTAAAAATGAGCAGAACAGAAAGATACAGCATGGAAACTATGCAAACATGCTATGGTCAAAAGGAAAGAAGGAGAGAGAGAAAGAGAAGAGACCATAGCAGTCTGGGAGCAAAGAGAAAGTAAGAACTCAGACTGGCAGGAAGGAAGTAAAAAAGAAAATAGCACTGAAAACAGAAGCAGTCAAAATATATATTATTGAAAATGTAATAAGAAAACAATGTCTGTAAAACAATGCCCAAACTAAAACAATAATTAGTGACACCAAAATGAAATGAAAGGAAACATAATAAATAAATCAGAAACAGGGAAAAAATGACATGTGCGTGATTAACAATCAAACTAATCACTTACTGCAGGGGTCTTCAAACTTTTCTGTAAAGGGCCTGACAGGGAATACTTAGAAGGTGACCATAGTGATATGCAGCAATGAGTTATGTAGCACTTTCCCTAGGACGAGTTCAACTTAATTGTCAGGGCTTTGTATAGAAAGCAGGAAAAATATTCAGAGATAAAACTCAGGAAAATTTCATGAGACTACATAAAGAACTGAATCTGCAGGTACAAACAGAATGCCATATACCAGAAAACATTAGAGAAATCCTTGGGATGATGCAGTATTAAACTACAGGGACAAAAGAATACAATGATGATGGTCACACTTTGGAACTATAAAACCTGGGTGTAAATCCTAGCTCTGCCATTTACAATCAAGGTCCTACAATTCTACATCCATCACTTTACTTGTTAGATAAATAAGAATGATATTACCTGCTACTAGCATAAAGTGGTTTGAGGCATTAAATATATACATGAAGCACTTAGGATAGGGTCTAGACAGTAATTGGCTATGTTTTTAGTTTATATTATTGAAAAACACATTCAAGTAAAATTATAAAACTTCAAAAACAAAGGAAAAAATGTCATTCTGGCACCTAGGCAGAATTATTTCCCCACAGTGGAGAAAATCAGGTTGGTCTCATGCTTTTCCACAACAATATTTTGTTCCAGAAGTCAAGAGAACAAAGTCCATAACATGATAAAGGGCAGCGGGTGGAACCAAGAATAGATACACAGCCAAGTGTTGCAAGTATAAAAACAACGGGCTGGCGTTCACTAATAGGAAAGAACTCTGAGAAGGGAGAATTAACAATCCCCTTGCTAAAAAAAATTAATAAAAAATGTTAACACCATATAACAATAAAATCCAACCACCCAAGTGATAAATTAAAAAGTAAACTCAGTAATGGAAAAGTTATGGTAAAAGGAAGAGAGCAGAGCAACGCTTCCATTTAAATAGAGAACTCGTAATGATCAACAGAGGGAATTATGTTTGCAGATCAAAACCTAATGTGACCATGCTGACAAAAAGTGCAGTAATTGAAACAAAAATCAGGAAGTTCAGGGAGGAAAGGGAAAGTGAAAAGAAATAGTGTCCTTATTGCCTCATCTTTCCTCACAGGTTGCCTATAAATATAATTTGGAGTTGAAATACATAATTTAAAAGCTTTTTTACTCCAATCTTATAAAAAGTCTTTCTGCTCTTAATGAAATGATGTAAAGATTACTATTTCTTATTGGTGAAGAAACATTGGTAATCCATTAAATTTTACTATAGTTTCTTTTTCTTCTAAAATTTAAATGTTTAAATTAACTTTAAATAAAATTAAAGATAATATTTTTACGTAAAGTATGATTACAATCTATCAACATTGCTTTTCACTTATCCATTGTACCACTTATCCAGTCACTTTGTATATATCCAGAAAAAGGGGTATAGAAGAATATTCAACAAAACATTTTTAGGTTTGGTAGAATTTAGGGTGATTTCTTACTTTCTTCTTTGTTGTTTACTCAATTGTGAGGGTTTTTTGTTTCTTTGAGATAAGGCTCACTCTGTTGCTCAGGCTAGAGGACAGTGGCATCACCATAGCTCACTGCACCTTCAAGCTTCTGGGCTCAAGGATCCTCCTGCTTCAGCCTGCTGGGTAGCTGGGACTTAGCAGGCATGCACTACTATCCCTGCCTAATTTTTAAAATTTCTGTAGAGATGGGAGTCTTTCTGTTTCTCAGGTTGCTCTCAATCTCCTGGCTTCAAGCAATCTTCCTGTCTCAGCCTCCCAAAGCCACTCCACCCATCCACAAAAGTGTTTTTTAACAAGTTCTAAATGGGATTTCTAGCTACCCAGCCAAATCCTTTCTTCCTTCCCACATGTATTCATAGCTAAACCTCTCTTGAAGCTACATGTGATCGTGTGACTTAAGCTGTCTTTCACAGAATGTGACCTGAAGTAATGTTCAGGTTCAACCTGACATGATATCTGATTTATTTCTTTCTGCTCACTGCCTGGTGACCAGACCCAACTTAGAAACCACTTATTTGTAGATGATAGAGGTGTCAAGCCA
This sequence comes from Perodicticus potto, assembly GCA_963574655.1. Lineage (NCBI taxonomy): Eukaryota > Metazoa > Chordata > Mammalia > Primates > Lorisidae > Perodicticus > Perodicticus potto. Next base: position 53,300 of record CAUYRH010118768.1, read on the forward strand.
AATATCTGAAAGAGTGTGTGGAACAGAGCCACAGTGCTCACCTTGGTTGTATTACATAGGAAAGGTTGTGTTCTCTATGCCATGTTACCGTGACCCACTCCATGGAGCATCCTATTCTTTGAGTATAATTAATATAAGCATAAATCATTTTATTAGAAAAGAATAAATAGTCAATAGCCTAAAAATGTAACCAAAATAATCTAAACAATAAACAAAATCCAGGAGAAACTTTCCAGCACCTAAGTCACAGATTCTGATGAGTCTGGCTGTAGTGTAAAAATGAACGTGGCTGCCACCATCATGACTGATGATATTTGAGAATGGCTTTCACGGGCTGAAAGGCCTGTTGGTAATGGTACTAGTTGCCTCACAAGGATTCTGAATTGAATCATCTTTGATATTTGGTTTATGTGTATATAGTATAGAGTGTATATAGTTATGAAATCCTGGTTTATGAAGTTTCAGATTACTTAAGAAAGTATGTTTCCTCTGAATTCAGAAGGATATTGGTCTCTAATATCACTATTCTTGCTATTCAACCAGACTTGGTTCTGAGGATAGCAGTTGGATCTAGACCAAACTGTCTTTTCTAAACACTTTCACAGAATTTTCAAAATTAATTTGGACCTTTTTTACATAAATTAATTTAGTTCCTTTGTCCAGAACACAGTAAGGGAAATATTACCAATATACCACTCATTATGTTTCTGACACGTAATAAGAGATTATGACTTTATAACAGTGTATAGGCTATTGAAAGCCAGTGAAATTATTTGGATCATTTGGATACTAATCCTGGAAGCTAAATATTTATCAAAAAATTTATCTGAAAACTAGAAGGGGTCTCAAGAGACCATTTGGTCCAGGCTCTTCTGACTAAAGTATCAGATATTTTTCAAAACTTTTTAATTATGCTGCAAGATGACAGGTTTCCAGATTTTATTTATCACCACTGAGATAAATGGTTTTCAAATAATCACTGAGGAGAAGAATGTGGGAGGTTAAAATAAAAACTCTCATTTAGTCTCTTTCACACATCTGCCCCTGGAAAATCTTTTTTGAACTCCAATTTTTTTTTTAATTTTATGAAAGAACAAATTGTAATATGAAAGGATGAGAATCCTAAATGTCTGGCTCACTTCCTCTCAAGAAATAAAAATCCTTCAATGCTGTATTTATACGTTAGAAGCCAGACACAAACACTAATTTTTCAGTCCAGAGATATCCAATTTTCAGGATAATGAATTCAAATCTCTGCAAACCAGAATGTTTTTAGAAACCATGCCAGTCAAAGATGTCTAAAACAATGTTGCCTGATTCTTTCCCTAAGTTAGCTTTATACCAATTAGCTATTATTTCTAGTAAGTACTTAACCCCCTCAAAGATAACCATTCCACTCACTTTATTCTTGACTATCTTATTAATTTTGACATTTTTCCTTTTATACATTAAGGTAGCAATAGCAGCACTATCAAATTCATCAAGTAGAGAAAGATACTTCCAACTTGAAATCTAATTAATTTTTCATGTTCATTATCTTTTAAGAGTGTTTCTTACAAAAGGACATTATCAGCTCCTCTTTTCATGATAATTGATGCAGTTCTTCTCCCACTCTTTTATTTATTCTAATAGGTTAGGAAAGACCTTTATTACTGACACTTACAATTCTTGCCAATGACTTTTTAAAGGATAAGTATTAAATATATCATTCAAGATACATAATGTGCTACAGAAATTAGGTCCATTAGAGTAAGAAACTCATTAAGGGGTAAGTTTAAAGGGTCTACAGAAGTACACCATTACTTTATGAAGCGCTGAATTGTTAGTATGAAACATGGCTGATGTGCATTAACTTTTTTTAAGAAATCGTATAAATAAAAAAGTATTTAAGTGAAAATGTAACAAATTATGTACTCAACATTTTTAAACACTGGCTCCCAATTACACATAATAAACTACTCTTGAAGAAAAATGTATGTTAGGAGAAAGGAGTGAGTGAGTGTATGTGTGTTTGTCCGTCTGTGTTTTAGGAAAGAAAAGGAAAATATTCTGGATAGTCAAAGCTACTTCATGTACATGAAAAACTAGCTGTGCATTGAAAAGAAATGAATAACACACCAATACTTTATATAAAATTTAAAAAAAATTTTAATGCTGACATTAAAAGTAGTAGGGAGTGAAAGTCTGTTTTCCATTTGGCCTTAGAAAACAATTCCCTATAATATACTCATGTACGAAGTCTGCTAAAGGAATGCCTGAGACAGTGAAAAGAGTCCCTGATTCCTTTCTTAGCTGGTCTACACTGAAGAGCCCGAAAGCTACAGGCCACCTAATAACTAGAAGACAGTCACCAATTGTCAAATAAAAATGAAAAGAGACTTTTTAATATCCAGAGAGAAGAGAGAAAAATGGGGAAAAGCCAGCTAAAGTGATCAGAACCTTAATAGGTTAACAGGCCCCTTAAAACATTGCCAGGGTTAAAAAAAATTAAAATAAAATGGGTGGAGGAAAGGGGTGAGAATTCACCAGAAGGCAACTTCTTTTCAAACATAAATTTGTGACAAAGCATCTTCAATATGGATATGCTGAGTTTCAAGAAAACAATTAGTCCAGATCAACCAGCTTGCCTACCAAGTCAAGATGAAGGGAAGGTCCAAATCAAAGCTACCGAGATGACTCACTACAACACACACTGGAGTGCTGTTCACTTGCCATTTTCGTTTTTTGAACCATCTGTAGTGTTGTAGATGCTAATCCTCTCCTTCCCTCCGTGGACTGTGTTGCCTCCTGTTGTCTTCTCAACAATAGAAGTACACTCCCACTTAGAATCGAAAGAATACATTAGCAAATTGAAAACTTGGCTTTTGCCTTATAAGGAACATTTTTCTCTGTGAAAATCTAGGGCTAGTTCATTAACCGGGATCGAAACCATCTACTCAGCTTCATTAGGCATATGTCTATTCAACTGAAGTCTCCAGCCCAAAAAGACACTGAAATGCACAGAGTGTGGACAGAACAATTCTGAGAATTCATGTGACCACGTACCCTTGCCTCCCTACTCAGTCATAGATTTAAAAGTATTAAGGAGAATATTAAAAGGAACAAGAAAAATAACAATCAGAAAAGGGAAACACGGCAAAAGGAAATTAGAGAATTTAAATTTTTTACCTGAATGAGTCTGTGTCTCATCACTGGAAGAAAACAGGGTTTGGCATTTTTTTGAAGAATTTACATGGCAAAGCCCCTGCTGGATAATCCAGTCTCATACCCAAGAATTCACACCAAAAATAAAACAAACTCTTAATAGGCATAACTACATTTTAAAGCTGACTTAGAATATAAGCTTAACACTTTCTGAAATTACAGGGCTTTTTATGCATTTGTCCTATCTTTAGCTATTTACATCTCAATTCTTTATCACAAAAAGAAAATGTAAGCAAAATTCAGACAGGGAGGCGAAAAGGTGAGCTGTTTTATAGAGATGAATAAACTAACATTTCCCTCTTTGTGACTTCCCGTGGCATACAATCTGAGAAGAAAATAAAATGAATCTCATCTTCCAGCAATGAGTCTTCAGTTGTGTTCTGAATAAACCCAATCATGACACCATTATCTTTTTCATTGAGTTTTCAATTAGATATGCAGGGTTTAAATGATCACCTTTACTTACTAATATGCATGCTCTCTCCCTGTAAGAAATACTATTTCCTGTGGATGTTTTGTTGATACCTTCTTTAGGGGAGCTCATTTCTGTGTCCTACAAAAGTGGTTCTGCTCACATGATCATTACTATCATTAAGCATTTATGAAGCACTTTAGACTTATTTACTAGAACTCATGATATCCCCATAAGATAGGTGTTGGCATAATGGTGTTTTTATAAATGAGAAAATAGAGGTTAAGTAACTTAGCCAAGGTTACAATAGATAATTTGGATAAAAGACTCAAAGTCCCTGACTTCCTGTTTTGTACATAAATGAAAACTCTTACGTGGCATGAAAAGTTGTCTGCTTCAAAATTTTATACCTCAACCATTTGTGGACAGAAGTAACAAGAGATATTTTTTTGCTCTGTCAACTGAAGAATGATGGAAATTTGGAAAGGAGAACTATATTTTTCATAAGGGGTTGCAGCCTGCTGTCTGGTCATCTTGCAGGCTGGGAAGCATAGGCTTGGGCAGAAGCTAGAGCAAAACACTTGCAGGGCACAGTGAAAGGAACAGGAATTTATACTAAACAGGCTGGTTGAATATACATCCTTAAGAAGCTAAAGGAGGAGTCATGCATATTTATGAAAGGAGAAATACACTCACATATTCAACAGAGCTTCCTGCCCTTTAATGGAACCTATGTTCCATAAATGGCATGTTACCGTGACCTGAGGGTGGAGTTTTCAGCTTTCTGACATCAAAAGGCAAAGCAGAGGACACAAAACTCTCACTGCTCATCCTCTATAGATTGTCTCTTATTAGGAAGGAATGCTGGTCAGTTGTTCCAAAACCACAAAAAACGGAGAAGCAGCATTAGGTGCTTTGGTTGAAATCAGCAGTGAAGTTACTTCTTCCCAAAGGGCTGACTTCTGTTTAACCCGTTAGGGAAGAAAACCTCATGGTATAAATGTGGTTGGTGAAGGAGGGGGTCGAGGTGTCATTTCCCATCAGGACTAGGAGCTCACTTTTAAGTTTTCTCTGTGATCCCTTTGATCCCCCAAGAGGGAGTCTGTTTGGTCAGTTAGGAGGCTGAGGACTTTATTTTTATTTCTCAGCTCTAATCCTGTGACTGATGACTGTGGATCTGTGATGTCAAGGCCAGTGTCTCTATAATTCTCTTAGTGTTTCTTTCTTGGACTCAAGATGATAGCTCCAGCTCCAGACAATATGTTTGCTTTTGAGACAGTATAAAGGGGACAAAGTTGTTACAAGCCAAGTAGATCCCCATCGGGAAAGCAAAAACTTTCCCAGTGCAATTCTACTTATAGGACTTAGTCAAAGGAAGTTGATACTATGAACATTTACTTTCTATTGTCTGGAATAGAGGACAAAAACAAAAAAAAAAGGTTAAGAAAGAAAACTATGCCAGCCAACCAATGATACCTTGACAAGGTTGTTTGTGGAATATTCTATTGACTATTCATTTACTAATCATTCTTTCATTCCATTATATGATAGCACTAGTTAACAGATCAGTGAGAACCTGCTAAATTTGTTAAAATTTAATAGAATTTTAAATTTTATTAAAATTTATTTTAATAAAAAATTGTTATTAATTACATTAAAAAACTTATGAGCTGAGAAAATTTAATCCATTGACTTAACTTGGTGGAAAGAGAAAAAATTAAAGAAAAATAGCCATAAATTAATTTTGGTGGATTAAAGCTATAGTCCAGTTCATTGTATTCAAAGGAAATGCAGTTTGAAAATTACTGTATTCAATTAGATACACAGTGTTTAAATGATCACCTTTACTTAGGAATATGCATGCTGTCACATAAATGGCCACACACTTTTCAATGTCTGTGACTTTTCTTTCTTTGTACCAATTCCCAACAGATATATCTTCTTCATTCTCCTCTCAGCTTATCCAAATCCTACCAGTTGTTAAGGTTTGGTTCAATTCCTACCACTTTTATAAATGCTTTCCATCCACTTAACCCCTGGCTCAATCACTTGTTTGGCATACCACACAACTCTGTCTCACAGAGTCATTTATCACCTGCTATGGAAACATTTACATTATTATGAAGGTTCATGATATAATTTTTCATTTATGTTTATCACACATCCCCAAGGAGTGTGGCCTCTCTTCTGTTTTTGTATACACACTCTGCAACAGACAGAATAGCAATTAACATATACTGAATGCTCAGTATGTGCCAGTTAAACAATTTACACACATTATTTTAATGTTTTCAACAACCCCATAAGACCAGCGCTATCATGGTCCCCATTTAATAGATGAGGTTGTTTAAGTTCAGAGAGGCTTGGGAACTCTTATAGATACATGAAAAGTAAGTGATGGAGCTAGAATGCCAATCTAAGCAATCACTCTAAACCACTATGCTTTTAGTCATTCCGCAGTGAAAGGAAAAAAGACAAGGAAGAAAGGACAGAAGGAAGGGAGGGTTGAGAGAAAGAGTGGTGTAGGGAAAGAGAGAGGGAGGGAAGGAGGGAAGAAAAGAGGGAAGGATGGAGAAAGAAAACGAGGGAGGCAGAAAAAGAGGGAAGGAGGGAGGGAAGGAAAAAGAAAGGAAAACAGTGGAGAGGGGAAGATAATGAGGAGGAGAGAAGGCAAGCAGACAGGCAGCAGATAGAGGTGGATTTACCATAGGACTAATGGAACTTAAACTTCAGGGTCCTCGATTGCATAAACTTTTCCAAAGCCTTGAGAGGGGCTCTAGCAACAATTTTTTGTCATTTTATGAAATTTTGAAGAGGGATTTTAACTGCAATTAGTTAAGACATCTCTCTCTTTCCATTCTGACTCCCCTTTGTCTTTAGGAGCATTGGAGTGGCCACAGGTAATTTTGGATCCAGTAAGTTGAGTTTAGGATGTATTTTGTTTGGAGTCAGCAGCATATATTTATATAGTATATAGGTTAAATAGTTTACATAGTGCATATATAATTGCTATCTTTTTTTTAAATGGATCCTCACTTTGTCAACCTCAGTAGAGTACTGTGGCATCATAGCTCACAGCAACCTCAAACTCTTGGGCTCAAGTGATTCTCTTGTCTCAGCCTCCCAAGTAGCTGGAACTACAGGAGCCCACCAGAACCCCTAGCTGTTTTTAGGTGCAGGGTCTTGCTCTTGCTCAGGCTGGTCTCGAACCGATGAGCTCAGGCAATCCACCCACCTCAGCCTCCCATAGTGCTGGTTATGACAGGCATGAGCCACCACACCCAGCCTACAATTGCTATTTTGAATCATCCTAGGGTAGGAATGCTGCTAGAAAAATTCCTTCTGCCCTTTGTGCCAGCTCACCAGCCTCATTATATAAAGATACCGTATGCTTTTATCAGAGATACCACCACCATAAGAACATGGCCTAAGGTGCCTGGCTCCAAAAATACATTGGTAGTAGGTGAGAAACAAATATTCAAACACATAGAGCCAGAAGCTAAGCCAGGGAAAATTCTTCCAAGCATCAGCTATGTAAAATTGTAAACAAGGAATTTGTTCAACGCCTGGGCAAAATGAAAGCTTTCTCCTCTCAGAAATATTCTAGATAATGCAAATTATTCCATTATAAAGAACTTTATATTTTTCTAATGGGAATTATATCAAATTGAATTTATTGATATACCAATGTTTGTAGGGCACAGACCTATAAGAGGGCTATAAACAGCAAATAAGTCTGTGAGTGAATTGACATGTTTCATGCATTCCAATGTGCCTTAGCACGACACTACCAATAACAAGAAATGTAGCAAGAAGAAGCTTTTTTAACTGTCAAAAGAAGAATACATAGTTCCACCAGTTGTGCTTGAGGAAAGGAATAACTTTATTTTTTCTCTTGATATATAGAGTGAGAATTACAAAATATTTGTTCTATGAAGAAATAATTTAAAAACATGTAACCAAAAATCTAGTAAAAATGTTTTAGAGCAAGAGAATCGCCTAAGCCCAGGATTTGGAGGTTGCTGTGAGCTGTGTGACGCCACAGCACTCTACAGAGGGCGATAAAGTGAGACTCTGTCTCTACAAAAGAAAAAAAAAATGTTTTAGAGCTATGTCAAAAAAAATGAATTGATGTGAAAAGAAAAGAAAAATGATGTGATTTTTCTAAACTACATGATGATTACACTTTCATCAGCTTTTAAAAACTATAACTTGTATGCCTTTTTCTTTCAGATAAATACTAATTTTATATTTGTGATTTTGTATTACGAAAGCTTTAGGATTCTTTGTAATGTGGCTCTGCTCTTGAAAGAAGGAAGGAAGATAACACTATTTGATCTACATCTAAACATTTCCTTAAGCTACAAACTGTACAATGTGTACACTTTTACAAAAGACTATGGGTATGAGTATTAAAGATGTTCGTCAGAGTAAGCACCTTTTGCCCAAGATGATAACTATGGAAGTTCTATTTGAACTCAGGGTTATCCAGATCCCTTGTTGAGGAAGCTGAGTAGGAAAGAGTGGGAACAGACCATTTATTAGTTTAACTTTGGAAGATACTCAGTATTTGTCTATCTATGGCATTTAGTATAGAACAAGTATAGCAACATTAGGAAAGAACACATGCAGAATAAGCAAAAAAATTGTTAAACTAGCAAGGGAAGAGTACAATCTCTGCAGCAGAGATGAGGGAGGCAGACGAGGAAGGCTCCCAGCAAGACAAGGTTGTACAAATGACTAGCACAGAGAACAAGGTAGAAAGATCAGAAACAAAAAGATGAACAACAAAAAGAAGGTAAGCAAGGAGGGGCTCAGAAAAATTACGGAAGAATGAGAGCCCATCACTGATGCAGCAAGCTCAGTTAAGCATTGCTTCTATTGACATCTCCCATTTGAGTGTCTGTGCATCTAAAGAAAAGAATAGTAACATCACAGTGCCAATAGATAGCCCAGTTGGGCTTAGCACATTGTGTGTTTGGCTGTTTTCTTGTTCTTTGTTTTTCAGACAGAGTCTCACTCTATCACCCTGAGGTTGAGTGCCATAGTGTAAGAGTATCATCATAGCTCGCAGCAACCTCACACTCTTGGGCTCAAGTGATCCTCATACCTCAGCTTCCTGAATAGCTAGGACTACAGGTACCCAGCACAACACCCAGCTACTTTTTCTATTTTTTAGTGGAGACAGGCTTTCACTCTTGCTCAGGCTGATTTTGAACTACTGTGCTCAAGCCATTCATCTATCTCAGCTTCCCAGAGTGCTAGGATTACAGGTGTGGGCCACCACATCCTGCCTACCAGGCTTAGTACGTTTTCACTCTACCTGGCTTCAGATATAACCAGAAAAGAAGGGAGGGGGGAAAGAAATACAAAATAAAAGAGAATGGGGAAGACACTGCGGACAGAGAACAGAGAGAACATGAGAATAAAGAAAGCCATGCCCATTGTGGAGAGGGAAAGAGGCCCCCACGCAGACTTGGGCATGTTCCAGCTCCAGGATGTCCATTCCCAGTCTATTCCACAGTATTGTGCCCCTTTCTCTGCTCTTACCAGAGGACAGTTGCTGAATGGACAGGAGGGTCCCTGAGCTAGGGCCCCTGGCTGAACTAGAGCCCAGAGCAACCTATGATTTTCTAAGAGAAGGCAAGGGGGAAAAGAACCAAGATTATCTTGGAAAGAGATTCCAAGTGCATTTTTACTAGGTACACCCAAAGGTTAGGAATAACAGTGAATGCTTGTGCTGAATGTATGTCAGAGCAGATTTTGAACTAAGCACTTTACAGACATCTACGGTGCACAACATTTTGAAGCAGGTATAAATATTATTTTCACTTTACAAGTTGAGAAAATTCAGGCCTAGAAAAGGTAAAAAATATACCTAAAGTCACAGAGATGGTAATTGGTGAAATTTTAGGATACTCTTTCTAAAGACAAAATCAAGGTTCTTAAAACTGTATAAGAGTACATACTATTAAAAAATAAATACTTAGCTCTAACTTAAATTAGAAGCAAATAACTTCCCTGTGTGCTTTTGCTCACTTAAAGCTGCAGATAGGATGTCATTCCAACTCTTCATTTTTCTGCCTTTTACATTCACCCACGTACATCTGTGTCTGCAGACAAGGCATTTCACTGCCTCACTTCTTCAAGTAGAAAACATTGTAACAGTCTATTTTTGAATGTCTCTTCTTTCATGTTTCTTGTTAGAAAGAAGCATCCAGATCTTGGTACTAATCTCCTAAGGTGGTGCTCCAGCCAACAGCTGGAGTCAGGTGGTCCCATATGTTTTGTATCCCACCCTCAGAGGCTAATGTGTTGGGGCCTGAGTGAGGTCAGCGTTCCCTTAGAATCTGTGTATTCAAGTCGTTCTTTACAGAAAGGTTCTCAGCACGCATACTGGAAATAACTGTGCTGTTGTTTAAATCTCAGTATCCTGCCAATTTAGTGCCTTTATACACTTATAAAGAATAGCCAAGACACTAATTATTAGGAACTAATGGTGCACAAAATTTCCTCTCTTAGCTTGAAAATGTGTTTGAGTTAGAAGCCACCAGATTTCTCTTCACCCTTCCACAACTTAAAATATTAAAAGATGAATGATATTGTTTTTATCACACAATATGTAGATTTTCATATTCGTAAGCAGAAACATTAACAAATTTTAACTTTAAAGGAAATTTAGCCAAATTATAAACTCTTGAAGCAGAGAGTTCTCTCCAAGGCGTTTGTGAATTCTATCCTAGATATCTTGGTCATTCAGAATATAATTAAGATGGTACTGAGCTGTGAGTCTATCTCCTAGCGCATGCTAGGCTTCAGTGTCATTTTGAACATTAACACTGTATGAGCTTATGTTAAAGGGATGATGTTCAAAGGTTGCAGTTTGGGGAGCAATGCAGAGACTATATGTCCTGCTGAAAAGCTGTGGTCCTTGGGCTGCTTGAAGCTATGAGAAAGTGACTGAAACAATTTTGGGTACTTGGATTTGGAGTCATATACATCAGATATTGACCTTGAGCTTGAATAAACCATTTAACTTCTGTGAACTTCAGAGGAGCATGATACCTGCTTCCCTGATTTTTTATGCACTAAAAACATTGTATATAAAGCATAGACATAGGTCATCATCCCATGGGGTATCTCTACTTGAATATACTCTGGTCACATCAAACCCAATGCGTTCCAAAAGAAAAATTATCAACTTCTCTTCCTCCATTAACAATCCTGCCATATCCCAGTCACTCAAACCAAAATCACAAAAACATCACTGACTACCCTCTTTCTCTTTAGCTTTCACATCTAATTGTACCTATAAATGATGCTGTCAAAGCTGTCTCCATAACATGCCTAGTCTCTGTTCCCTTTTTCTCCTAGTTTGGGTCTTCATCAAAGAACAGCTGGTCTTCCTACTGTCTGAATCTTCTTCCTCAAAACCATCCTCCCCACTACTGGTAGAATGTTATTTCTAGATTGAAAATCCCATCCTGTCACTCTCCATCTGAACTCTTCCAATGGGTCTCTTCATGGCTCCAGCACCAGCAGGTCCAAGTTCCTAAGATACCCCTCAATGTCTTCATGCCCATGACCATGTTTTATTCTTCCCTTCTCACTCCTCTGACCCACCTCCCATTCACTGCAATATTAACAATACTTGTCCAGTTGCAGTTCCTGGTATGAGCTCCCTGCTCACAACACCCCCACTCACTGCTTTTCTTACCCTAGTTGGTGCTTCTTGAAACCTAGATCAGTCACAGTCCACTATTATAGACTCCTTCCTAACAGACATGTCAGAGTCACAGACATAGGGCTCAAGAATCTGCACTGCCACATTCTGTCCTTGTGATTCTGGTGCATGCTGCTGAAGTTTGAGAAGTACTGACCTGGATGATTCCCACTTATTATTGGAAATCCAAATGTGGTGCCACCTCCTCCAGGAGGCTCACAGCATGAGTAAAATGAGCAAGATCCCTCTTATGAAATCCCATGATATCCTACACAGAGTGCCCGTCATTCAATGGCAACTGTGCAATTAACTGCTCATTTCTTTTATGGGTTGGCAGCTTCTTCAGGGCAGAGTACATATCTTATATGTCCTTGTTTTCCCAGAACCTACCATCTCATATCATTGATAACAGTAGGTAACATTATATAGTGGTTATTAATATGATTTGCCCTTTCCTAGCTCTTTACATACATAAATTCATTTAATCCTTGAAATAACGCTAGAAGATAGGTATTATTACTATGAACTTAATTTTGCAGATGATAAAACTGAAACAAAGAAAGATAAAATGAAGTGTTTAAAATAACCCAGCGAATGAGTGTCAGAACTAGGATTTGAAGCCAAGCAGGGCTAGCTCCAGAGTTCATGTCCTCAAGCACTGCAGGATACTGCCTTCAGTGAATGAAGTAACTGTTCTCATTGTCATCATTACCATTAGGCTCCCACAAACCAAATTTCTTGCCTAACAACAATCAGCTCTATTCACTCCCACCTTTTCTTTGTCTCAGTTAAACACTTCATTCTCCTACCAAGATGGAGCATGATTTCATATGATGCCAACTGCTGCTTGGTAAAAATATAACATCAGATCCATCTCTTGCCCCCTTTTTTTCCTCTTTAAAAGATCAGGAACCTCATATATCCCAGGGTATAGCTTTCTAATCATACCCTGCTCCAAAAGTTCACTGAGAGTTCTTACTTTAGAATGTCCCTGTAGTGACACTAACAATATGATAAGACAACTTTCAATTCCATTTAAAGCCATCAAAGGCAATCATCCAGAGGGTACTGATGGCTTTCTCATTCCATTCAGATATAATGTCATGGAATAACAAGAATATTTTGAAATGCTCACTGATGTGTTTTATCTTCTTGATAATTTTTTTGGATTGAATTGTATCCCCTTTCCCCAAAATACATATGTTTGAGCCCCACCCCTTCTGAGATACTCTTTGGTATCTCAGAATGTAACCTTATTTGGAGATGGGGTTTGTACACAATGTGTCAAGTTAAAATGAAGTCATTAGAGTGGGACCTACCCCAATATGACTAGTATTTTTATAATTCGCACACAAACAGGTAAAGATGAAAGATGACATAAAAACATAGGAAGAAGGTAACCATCTACAAGCTGGGGAGAGGAGTCTAGAGTTTCTTCCTCATAGTCTTAAGTAGAAACCAACCCTGCCTACACCCACATGCTGTAGTTTCTGGTATCTTGTTCTGACAGCCTTAGCAAACTAATACAGTCATCCTTGGTATCCATGGAACCTTGGTTCCAGGACACCCCCCCACACCAAGGTTATCAAAATCCACAGATGCCCAAGCCAAAGCACACCCTTCCATATGCTGTACATCTTCTCTAGATTATCATAATACCTGATACAATAGAAATAAAAAGTAAAACCTTTCACACTATGTTGTTTAGGGAATAATGACAAGAAAAACACCTGTGCATATTCAGTACAGATGCAGCTACCTATTTTTTCTGATATATTTTCAATTCATAGTTGGTTGAATCCACAGATGTGGAGCCCACAGATACAGAGGGCCAACTGTACAGTAATCCATTTTCTTTTCTCTATAACACTTTCTTCATCCCTACAGCCATGGAAGATATGAATAAAGACTTGCAAAAGGCATAAAGAAGATGGATTTCTCTTGTCAACTGAAAAGGAGTAGAGAGTTCATCAAGAGTTGTGGAGAGGTTAGTCACCTGTAGCTCAGTGAGTAGGGCATCAGCCACATACATCAAAGCTGCTGGGTTTGAGCACGGCCGGGCCTGCTAAACAACAATACCAACTGCAACCAAAAAATAGCCAAGCATTGTAGTGGGTTCCTGTAGTCCCAGCTACAAGGGAGGCTGAGGCAAGAGAATCACTTAAGCCCAAGAGTTTGAGGTTGCTGTGAGCTGTGATGTCACAGCACTCTACCAAGGGCGACATAGTGAGACTCTGTCTCAAAAAAAAAAAAGAACAGTTGTGGGGAAAAGCTAAAGTAGGGGATAGAAAGAGGGAGAAGGAAAAGAGCAAGAAAAGGGAGAATAAATACAAGAAAGGAAAGAAGAATCAGGATTGTCTTGAATTTCTACCATCCCTAACTCCAGAGTTTAGCTTCTGAGGAGGGCTGCAGTAGAAATACTTCTTACAGGTGTTGCTCTTTACTTCTCTGGAAATCTGCAAGCCCCTTAGAGAAGTTCTGAGTTGATCAAGATGCCAGAACACTAACAGTTCTTACTGGGATGGAGATAAAGTGTAATTGGCTGGGAGAACTATCTAGTTGGATAGATAGAGTCCCCTGATTCTCCCAATTCAGGGATGCAGAAGCTCCATGGGTTCCAGTGGGGATATGGAAGTGCTGAGAGGAGTTGTGGACTAGAAGAGGCTTGAGCAAGGACAGAGGCCAAAGGATATTCAGGGGCACAATTACCAGAAGTGCTAGAACTCCTGACACAAGCAGTGGCTACCAGCACCGCACAAATAGCACGAGGCAGGGCCAGCCACATATCAGTGAAGAACACCAGCTTGTTTGCCTAGTGATCGGATGGGATGAGGTATCTCAGAGGTATCGCAGGCAAAATTCCAGAGGACAGTAAGAAAGACAATAGTCTCTACTCCCATGTGGACACTCAAGCATCTGCTTGCACTCGTACAGCATCTTGCTAAGAACCGAACCAGATGAGGGCATCAGTGATGGAACAAACAGATAAAAGTTGGAACTTTGGCTGGATTAAATGTTTACCACAAGATAAATCCTATTTCATACTGGAAGATTCTGAGCTATGGGTACCTGGTTAATGGAATTTTTTTAGTGATCATAAGGAAGAGGGCTCCTAAGTAAGGCAAGTTTGATTATAAGATAATTGCTATTTTTGTCTTGCATATGTTAATTGTGCTGAGTAAATTAATAACCCCATCCCATTTCACACCAAAACACAAAATAAAAGGAAAAAGTCCTAGAAAGATTAATTTCTCATTCAGTACAGTGCTACAGTGTGCAATGAGTGCCACACTGGGCTCTATACAGGATCAAAAGATGCCCAGAACAGTGGACTTGAAAGACTGACCAACCCACACTCATCACTGTTCAGTGGGAACTCAAGGCAAAATTTCCCGCTGCACATCCTTCAGCCTGCCCTTCTGGCATACAATGTTGCTTTCCTCAGTGCTGAATCCTTCTTAAGAGCTTTCAAAAATAGGTTGGAAAGAGAAATGTCTTGTTGGGAGAGGTAGGGTGGGATAAGTCATACATGGGATAATCTCCACTTTCAGAACCAATGAAGCTTGTGGTTTACAACATTGGGCTTAGCTCTCTGTGCAGCAAGCCCACATCTCCTAATCTATATTCAGGGAATGATTTTGAGTATTATGTAGTTTGAAAACTTGAAGTGAATTTTCTGGGTGGTTAATAAGCTATCTGTACAAGTATAAATGAACAGTGACCTTGCACTGAAACAAATGCTCCCCCAGTGTTTGTCTCTTCGTTACTTCTCTGATACCATAGCGTTTTGCTGCCTTACTTTCCTGGCTATTTATTGTGAGCCATTGTTTCTACCTTTCAAAATCAGACTTATTAATTGAGAACACTGGATGTGTACTAACATGTCCTTCAGAAGTCATACCTAAAGCTTTAAAATGTTTTCTTTAACTTTCATTGTCATCCAATGTGCATTCATATAATCTGAAACATTTGTATAGGTACAGAGATGTTAAGTAGGTCTGATTAATTTATTAAGCGGTCAATATGCTGTGTGCTGTCCAAAATTTTATTAATGGAAAGTGATGATGAATATATAGTCCCTATTCTTAAGAATTATTTACAGAAAACTCACAATAGTCTACATTTGTAAGAGATTAACATTTAATAAAAAAGAAATTTAGAATGTGACATACAGTAATTGCCCCTTATTCACAGGGAATTAAATCCAGGACCTTCAGCAGATGCCTGAAGGTGTACCAAACATTATGTAGATAATGTTTTTTCATGTACAGATAAGCTTAATTTGCAAAGTAGCCAACAGAAGGGATTAATAATAATAACTAAAATTTTAGCAATACACTGTAATAAAAGTTATCACACAATGTGGCTATTACTTTTGTAGTTTGAAAGGTAACAACAAAACTAGCACATATTTCTTTCTCTTTTTTCACAAATTCATGGACCAAGACTCACTCTTACAATCTTAGCTACCTTAGTGTACATTTTTTTTTCCTTATTAAGTCAAAAATGTTCACCTTTTCTCTTAAAGGAAGCACGTTAAGGCTTCTCCTTGGCATATCTGAATTGCCACATCACTGCTTTTCTGCTTCTGCCCTTTACTGAGTTACTTGAGCACGAGTACAGTGACACTGTGATGGTCGATCTGATAACTGAGACAGCCATTAAGTGACTAACAGGTGAATGGCACAGACAGTGTGGACACATTGGAGAAAGGGACGATTCACAACCTAAGCAGGACAGAGTGAGATGGTGCGAGATATCATCATGTTACTCAGAATGGCAACAATTTAAAACGTATGTATTGCTTATTTCTGGAATTTTCTGTTTAATATTTTCAGAATTTGGACATCCACAAGTAAGTGAAACTGGGGAAAGTGAAACCAAAGGTAATGGGGGACTATTGTAAATGTGTGTGTATGTCTCTCTCTCTCTCTCTCTATATATATATATATATACATATATATATATACATACATACATATTTAACTTAGACATACATGTATATATTTAGAGAGAGAGAAATACAGAGAGACAGAGCATATATTCCTACCGATTGATCCACACAGCAGTGCTATTCATGAGGTGGTAGTGTTAACACCATTTTAGAGATCAGGCAAATAGCCTGAGGTCATTTTGCAGCCAAAGTGTGGCAAATGTACTATTCAAATCCAGGACTGTCTAACCAGTATGAAAAGAATCCTATTGTCCCATATACATTTCCATTTTTGAAAGTACTACACAAGAAATTCCATAATATAGTGTACTATGGACTAAACCAGCTAATCATCAACATTTTCTGAGAAGCTTTTTGAAAATATATATACCTAAATACCTGGATTTCACTCACTTCCAACTGGTGAGACCAATATTGACTTATAAATCTGGATTTTTGCAATGCTGCCAAATCAGTTTTAATGACCAGTCAGCTTTAAAAGCTATTGCTGTTAGAGCTACGGAAGCACAGCCCATACAGACCAATGGGAAAAAGTGCTGGAAAATACCTAAATTATTTAGCAACTTCTAAATCATTAATTCAGAACAAAAAATGGAAGAAGAAACAGTAATGCTAAAATATCTTGATTAGTTAAATTTTGGGGGGAGTGTGAAGTTATCTAAACAATTCATTATGGGATAACTAGAGTGTCACAGAAAACAATTTGGCCCATGGGGTATGAAAACAGTTCCCCTCTGTCCCTGAAAGAGTATAAGCCATAGTTTTGTCAGATAGGGTTTTCTTCTAAATTGGTTTCCCATGAGATTTTCCTGCAGGATGCCCAACATCCATAGACAGAGATTAACTTGCAGACTAATGAGCAAGGCAAGACCCTGCCTTGAGTTACAGCTGCACAGGTACCTTGCCATCTATGGAAGCTTTCGGAGAGAATAGGAATTTCCTTTTGCCTCCTTTTGCTTCTCTCAGGTCATGCCCTATCTATAGTGGCTGCAGAAAATTGTTTGAATTTGGAGTCATGCCCTGTATTACTTCTCTTGGAATTCATTCTCCTGAATCCAAAACTTCTCCCATTAAAGAGTTAAGCCTTATGAAATAGAATAACTGATAAAGAATAATACAACACACATCTTCCTTAATCTTAATGCCTGAGTCTCTGGTTAATTAATTGTGTCCAGTCACTTCCCACAGTATTGCCCTTTTATCCCAGAATAACTTGCTATGGGTTCAAATCATTTCAGAAGTGGGAGGCAGTATTCAGGTGGTTAATTATACATGTATAAAATATATCAAAAGTTCTTCAGTGTTGTCTATCATGTGCCTGAAAGTAAAAAACAAAATGAGTTTGTTGTCATAGACACTGCCACCAAGAACAGATTTCTCTTAGCCTGTCCCTTAAAGACAAGATAAAAACAAAAAGATAAAAAGGTATTTAAGTCTTTAGCTAAACTTAACTTGAACACTATTGTTTCTCCACTCAAACATCTCATTAACTAGAGCACCATAAACCTCAAATGTCAACTTTGAAAACTGTTATACAAGCACCAGTCATCATTGTTTTAACTTTTTCTCTGCCTGTCAAACTCAGAAACTCTCTCACTTACTCACTCATATTTTCTCTCCGCTCCATTTGTAATTTCTCTGCTAAGCCAGATGAGTAACTATGAGGAACTAAACTCCCAAGGGTCAGAAGGAGACTAGAAAGAAAGCTGTTGTGCACACACAAATCACTTTTATGCGGAGCAACTTGACATGGTCAAGGGCCTCTTTCCCTGCCCCCTCCACTTACCCAGACTTTCAGTTCTGCCCAGTCTCCTGTTCCCAGGAAGATTGCAGAGGTCAGGAAGAGAGAACGCAGAGAGTCTATCATAACAGCAAGTGAATGTGCTGAGACTAGGAAGCTCTGGATACAGGTAATGGGTTGTAGAAGCAGCTGCCTCCGGGTCACCGGGTCTATTCAGCCCAATACTAAAGTTTACACACCTGCATCTAATGTGAAGCCAGGAGTTGAAGTAATTTTGTTAATAACATAGTTGCCCTTTGGAGATATAAAAGAATCCTACATTTAAAAGTATATATCATATATGATTTAAGTAGACTGCTATCCCAATTGTACATTTCACATAGCAAGAATTTATATTCAAGGTGTTATCTTTGGATGATTCTATGTTAATCATTCTTGCTCAGACAGGCTGTGCATAAATATATCAATGGACTTGATCCCCTCTCCTAGCTTTATGTAAAATGGTAGAAAATAGGCCACAGATTGAGAAGTTCCACTTCCATTGAAAAAGAGAATAAAACAATTTTCTCTTGTCCCAATGGTATTTTAAGATTCATATCAAAGTTTGTTCATTCAATAAACACTTTCTGAGTATCTAGTGTGGCTGTAAAATGTGCTAGGTCCTAGGGCTATCGCAGGGGTTAATTTAGAGTAAACAGGTTCCTGGTCCTTCTGACACGGGATCTACAGGAGAAAGGCAATTCTATAAATAATAACACTCAAGTGTGATGGGCCTTGTGATGGGCAAGTTGAGCGCTCTCCATGCACAAAAGGTGAGTGAAGTATCCTGGAAGAAGTGACACCTATGCTAGGATCTGAAGATGGAGTTTTCTGGGCACAGAGAAAAGCATCTGTGAAGGCTGGGAGGTGAAGGAGAGCTGGATCAGTCTAAGGACCCAGAGAAGCCCAGCCTGGCTAGATGTGGAGAGTGAGGGAAAAATCGAGCAATTAGAGAGGCTGGTGCGATTGGCAGAGCCAGCTGGTGAATGTGGCACCACCTGTGAGGTTGGCAGCCCTGCCAGTGGAAGTCCTTTCATTGTCTCTGGTTGAAATTCTCTATCATTTCCTATCCCAAGCGCCCACACCCTTCCCTCATTCCTTAACCCCCTTTTTACTTTCAGAGGAGAGCCTCACCTCTTCCTTTACTGCTGACGTGTCTCTGTGTGTTTATTCAACCTTCCCATGCCACTCATTTCAGAAGAGGGAAAAGCTGGTGCATATGAGGAGCCAGTTTTTGAGTACCCACAGGATTTAAAACTTTGCACTAAGAACTCAGTGGATCCAATTATGGAATACAATGTCAACAATTCAAGCTGCTTTAAGTAAGCCTCAGCAGCTCTCTCTCTCCTGGGGTGTTCATGCTAGGTCTTGAGGGAGGGCAAGGAAAGGGTGTTGGGGAAATGAATGAGCAAAGGGAGCATGATGCTCGATTTGGAGATGGCAAGGCCCTGAAGGGGATTTGGTTGATGCACATCGGTTTCTTCCTGTCCATTTTCCTTTCTCATTGTGAAGCAGCATTTGACAGGGGAATAAGGAAACAGAAAAATAATGCGGAAGGAGGGGTGTGTCTTATGCACAAAAGCAACAAAATGGAAAAGCATGAGAGTGAGGCCCAGGACAAAGACCATGAGGGTTGCCCTTGCCCTGAGCTTTGAGAACAAGCACAAACGGAGCCCTGAGGTCCCTCCTGCCCACCTTACCAGAGGAGAAGAGCAAACAGGAGTTCAGGGGACAATGAAAACAGTTATCAAAGTAAAAGAAAAATTAAGCCAGGTGGCACTTTCAGAAATTGGGAGATACTAACAGAAAAGAATTAGACAAGTCACAAAATCATCTGAAGCAAAGAAGCAAGGTGTGTGCATCAAATGGATGGGAAACTCTACAAGGATTGTGAAACTTTCATTATAGCTGACTGATAAGCCAAATTACAAATTCACTAAAGGGGATCAGGAGTTGTCATCAGGAGTGGGCATCTCCCCACCATTCATTTCAGTTTCTCTCCACGTGGCTCTATTCTCAGGTTCCTCTTGGTGGCAAGATGGCCCCCACAGTTTCTCTTGCCTCATAAGATGATAAGAACTTACACAGCTCTTACTCTGTGACAGACACCAGCCTAAGAGCTCTCCCTGTGTTAACTCTTTTGATCTTTACAACAATCCTGTATCAGCTGAGATACAGAGCAGTGATGTCACCTGCTCAAGTCACTCATCTTGTTAGTGACCAGGAGACATTCAGACTCAACTGTCAGGACCCAGAGTCTGGATCCCTAATCACTATGCACGCTACACTGCCTTTAGCCTGACATCTGTGGGTGGAAGCAGATCAGGGATGGATCCCTGCGCCAGTCATCTTGAACTTGATACTTTCATAAGCGAGGCCTGAATCAGATACCTCTCAGGGATGGGGCAGACTCAGAACCACCTGATCCCTGGGCTGACAGTAGATATGGTGGTTACCCAGGGGAAAATCAGAGTGCCAGCAGCAGAAAAAGGGTCAACAGATGAGTGCAGCATCCACTACCGAGTAGGAGCAAAGTTCTGCTTGCTCTCACCTCTGATCCCTTCACACCAATTTCTTCCTCCCCCTTCCTTTTTCTCCCCCTCTGCCTTCTAACACATGGCCACACTATGCACACTACACACCATAGATGGACAATTAGCTGGAGCAAAGCCATTGCTCTCACAAAGCTTATGTTCTAGTGGGGCAGTGACAAACAAAATATAAACATACAATATTCATAGATGCTGGGAAAGAAAACAAAGCAGGGGGGTCTCATAATGACAGCAGGAGGAAGGAGCGCAATCTGTTTAGGCTGGTTGGATGGTTGACAGAAGTCTCTTAGATGAGGGAATATTTGAGCAGAGATCTGAATAACATGAGAAAGGCAGTGGGCTGTGCAGACTCTAGAGGAAGGGAGACCTAGGCATCCAGTAAGCAAGTTTGAGGGCCTTGAAGTGAGAACATGCCCAGTGAATGCCTGGGATGGCAGGGAGCCAGTCTGCCTCAGGGAGGCAGTGAGAGGAGCTAGGAGGGAGTGATGTCCTCAGGCTGCTCCCCTTGGACACCTCTGCCAGGGCCACAGCTTCTCTCCCTGAGCAGATGCCTGGGACCCTGACCTCTAACCAAAGGCATAGCCCCTATTTCCAACTACTTCCATATAAAAATCCCAGTAGCATCTGAAATGTAACATGTTGTAAACGCAACAGCTTCTTTGACTAGACTTATCTCTCCTCCGGCATCCTCCTATTTCCTGGCAATTACATAATCTCTTCATTGTCCAAACATGGAAGTTTTGAACCACTGGCAGCTTCCCTTTTTCTTTTACCCACCAAGACCCTGGTTTGGGGATCTTTTTTCTTTCACCCACCAAGAATGGTTTTCAGTTTCATTTCTTTGCGCAACATCTCTCACATCTGCTCCTGAGTTCATTCTGGAAAGACTCTCACCATTTCTGATCACGGAAAGCTTTGCTACCTGTACCCACAACTCCTACCATACTCCCTCCCACACGGGACATTACCCAACTGAGAAGCCAGTCTTCAGAATTCACACCCCTCATCACTGCTAGGAAACCTCAGCACATCCTAATGCCTCCCTGATACAATTTAATTCCCAACATGGACTTAGTGATTATTCAAGGTCTTTGGTAAAGAGGATCCCACAGCCAACCGAAATCACTTGTCATTCTGTGCTTATCTACCTCCCTGCTTCGCCTTACTATTTCCCTGTGTTAGAACACATAATCTCAACACCACTAGTTATGAAATCTTTTCAGCTCTCTAAGGTCTAGTTCAAATAGTTCCTTTCACATGAGCCTGTCTTTTGACCAACTGGAAATGATACTTCCCTAATTATTTCTCAAAACCATTTATCCCATTCTACCTTGTTTGACAATGTAGTCTTTTATCTCGCTAAATCCTCTTCTTAATTTCCTTCCTCAAAGTCCTTCCTCCTCTTTCTTTTTCCTTCTCAATAAATGGCATTGACATTTACTCCGTTTTTCAAGGGAAAATATGAGATACAAATCTTGATCCTTCCTTTCCATTTCAGACCCTTACCATTAGCAAATGTTGTCAGTTCCTGGTCTGATAGCCTCCTATTCACCCCGTCGGTGAAGAAGGGAACTTCCTCCCTAAATGGCACAAAGATGGCAAAGGACACACAACATAACAGATAAGACTGACAGGGGTTCATTAGTCACTTACACACACAGCCCAGGGGAGCTGGACACTGAGTGCCATTTACGGCCACTTGGTGGTTGCACTTAGGAACAGAGTGAACCAGGAAGAGCTATGCAGGAGGGCTAGAGGTTGGGGTGACCCCTCGCTCCAGTGGAAGAACATGATTGGCTTGTTTGCATAATTTTGCAGACCAACATGGGAAGTAAAATCCCTTAGGTCAGGGGCTGGGTGCAGTGCAGCTGACCCAACCAAGGTGCTGTGTGTGAGGCAATTGCCTATTGACTTTTTGTAAGCTATTTTATATTTTTATGTCCTTAATTAATGTGTTAAATTATCTCAAAGGAGAATGTCATCAATATAATATCATAAAGGTGTTCCTGGGAAAGATAGATTCAGTGAAGATCTGCCCTGCAAAGACTGTGTGCGATGAATGGCAGGGCTCCTGGCACACTCCACTGGTAGCCTGTGGTGTCTGTGGCTCAGTGAGTAGGGCACCAACCCCATATACCGAGGGTAGAGGGTTCGAACCTGGCCCCAGCCAAACTGCAACAAAAAATAGTTGGGCATTGTGGCAGGTGCCTATAGTCCTAGCTACTCGGGAGGCTGAGGCAAGAGAATCGCCTAAGCCCAAGAGCTGGAGGTTGTCGTGAGCTGTGACGTCATAGCACTCTACCGAGGGCAACAGAGTGAGATTCTGCCTCTAAAAAAATTAAAAAATAAAGGGTCCATTCAGAGATGCAGGTGAGCTGCATCTGAGAGGCTGTTGAAATAGGCACTGAATAAAATATATTAACAAAGTCCTATAGTAGCAAATTTTGAATGACTATTTACATTACAAGGATGCTAATTTCAATAATACTGTGTAGTGAGTACAGGGACTTTAGTGGATGGAATCACACAGTGTTAAGACTGCAGTGATCCACCACGAAGGGCTATTGTTCTTTCTAGGTTTAACAATAGGCAAAACTGGGTTTTCAAATGGAGATAATCACCCCTTCAACAATTAGATCTTATATAATAATGTTTGATCATTGCTGTTCATATTTACATTGAGCCATCTTAACTATTTTAACTAAACAGTTTATGGGGTTTCATTTTTTCAAGCCAATTTTTAGGTGCCAAAGACTTAATGTAATTTTAATTTTTATTATCCTTTGACTTGGTGCATCCCTGCTCACTATAAGATCTTTTGGGTAAGGTGTTTTATGACCATGGGAATTTAGGCAAACCAGTGATTTTAATGGTTAAGATAAAGCATACTTTTATGTGTTCTTTATTTTATATTCAGAAACTCTCCAAGATTATATAGATAGCTTGTGGAAATTTAGTGGGATCCCCAGATATAACTGTAATTTGAGCCCAATATTGATGAAGTCCGTGAAAGTTCACCAATTAGTGAATTCCAGCATATGTTAAAGTAAATTCAGAACTTATATTGTAGAGACACAAAAGCCAGTCAGCAGCTCTTTATTTTTTTCTAAGTTATTTTTAGAAAATTTTGGATTTCAAATTGGGTCCAACAGTGGGCCTACATCTTAATTTAATTACATATATAAATTACATAAATTTATATATTTATACACATATATATTCAAATTTCCTCTCATCCTATATGCAGGTTTCTCTCTCTCTGTCTCTTTTTTGTTTGTCACTGGATATATTTCAGTAAGAAATATACATTGCTAATAAAAATACATTGCTAATATTTACAAAATTCTTCCAGAGAGCCTCAGCATTGCCAGGATTTGGGGTCTCCCTGATGACAATGGATGTATGGTCTAAGGGCTCTGGGTCTGAGGCAGTTTTAAATTAACCCCTTTGCTGTGCCACAGGGCTGTTGTGGATAGATTGCTGTTGGGATGGGGATTTCAACACTGAGAATTAGCCCCTCTGCTGTGACAGAGGCACAGGCAGCTGAGAAGTCCAGCAGAAGAGCGCTGGCCTGAAGCCTAGAGGCCAGGGAATAGACACTGGCCTCTGCCACAGCTCTGCCTTTTCCTGCAGGGTGGACTCTCCATAGTCTATTTTTCTTTTTCTCTTTCTGTACAAATTTCCTCGGCATGTTTTGGTTTCCAGCTCCACAAAGTCGTGGCTTTCAGTTTCTGTCTCCATCCAATCACTCATAACGCAGACATTCTAGAACCAGCCGGCAAACAGCAGATAACTAAAGCTGATGGGAGTTCTTGGTTGTGGATGGCCCGTGCTGTTTTTGACATCTACTGTTCTGATTGCCTTTTATTCATCCCATTGGTGAGGAAGGAATTCCTTGTCTTAAATAGTATGAAACGGACAAACACAAGGCTCCTAATAAGGGAGATGAAATAGTCTGCAGTTTATTGGTTATATATACTCACAGCCCAGGGTGAAAACCAATGCACGGCATGCAGGGCCTCACAGGGGGGCACTCTGGAGCACGGTGGACAAGCAGGGGCTTGTCCTGGGGACAGGCTTTGTAGCAACAAAAGAGTGCATTGGCCCTGGGTTCCCATAGGACAATGATTGGTGGGGACGTGAAACTTCTTGGGTTGAGGACATAGTAGAGTACAGCTGGCCGCACTGATGTGGGGACTAGGGAGTGTATTAGCAACAGCAGGAGAACTTGTAGTTAGGCCTCTGGGGCCTGTAAAGCTCAAAGATGTCAAAGCAGCTATTGCAACCAAATTTTAGGCCTTAACCCTCAAGACTCTACCCTCTAAATTCACCCTGACTCTCATGCATATCTCTACTAGCCAAGTGCCAATTCTCTCTCTTGTCTCCCTCTCCTCTTGTACCCCAGCAGCCTCCTTTTTGCTCCTATATCCCCAACATCAGCACAGCCCACACTTTTCTCCATCTAAAATAAATATGTGCATCAATATATTCTCAGCACACTTAAAATAAAGACCCTCAGCACACCCTTCAGGACCCAGTAAGATCTGAGTTCCACCTTCTTTCCTTCTCAACATCCTTTCCTGACTATTCTTCCCACTCTTCGCTCTGCTCCACCTACAATGGTCTCATTGTCTCCCCCAATATGTTGAGCTTATTCTACTCTAAGGCCCCACATACTCGCTGTTTTCTGTACCTGAAATCACCTTCCCCAAAGTATTGCAGAAATGCTACTTCTCACAATTCAGGCATCCACTTAAGTGTTGCCAGACCTCCCCTGACTATTCTTACCTTGCTTTATCTTCTTCATGAAATGTATCACTACTCGGTGTTTAAGCACCAACTTTTTTTTATTTCTGTAGTTTGTAATCACTATGGGAATATGTATTATGAGATGGAAGGGACCACCCTGTTTAATTTTTCACTACACCTCTCACATTTACAATGCTGCCTAATATATAATAGTTGCCTAATGAATATTTAAGTGAAATAACAAATGAATAAAGGATGGATGTAAAAATTGAATAAATGGAATTGTCTGTGCCATATTTAGCACAGAGAAATATTTTCAGTCCTCATTAGTAGTATTGTTAGCATTATAAGCTGACCTTTTCCTAATTATGAGCATGTACTAGGGTCACATTCTGATTAAATATACTTATTACGACATAACCCTTTGAGGAATGGCATGCTTCTTTAATGTCAGGTATCTCATTTTTATTCTTATCTCTCTCCAGAAGCTACTATAAGCAAACAATAGGTGCTTAATAATTAAGAACACTTACTATTGCCTGACCTCAGTCTATTAACTCACTTACTCTGTACCACTTAAGAGATAGATACTGTTTATATCCTTGTTTTACAGGTGAAGAAACTGAGGTACAGAAAGGGTAAGGTATTTTCCCAAGGTCAGTTCAGTTACTAGATTTATCAGCAAGGGTTCAACCACAGAAACAAAACAAAATGAGAAAGAGAAAGAAAGTCAGAGAGATAGAGGTGGAGAGAGTGAAAGATACAGGAGTGTGAGTTCTAGGTAGAAAAGACTGAAATCTGTGGGGCAGATGAACTCAGACAGAAAACTCTTAGGCAGGAGCTAATGCTGTGGTCCACAGGAGAAATCTCTTCTTCCTCAGGGAAACCTCAGTTTTGTCCTTAAGGCCTTTCAACTGATTAGATCAGGCCCACCCAGGTTATCCAGGATGATTATCCTTTACTTAAAATCAACTGACTGTAGACATTAGCCACATCTACAAAACGCCTTTACAACACTTCAGTCAGTGTTGAATTGAGTAACTTGGCCTAGACAAGTTGACACACAACAAGAACCATCACAATAGGTAACCCAACCAGGATTTGAACAAAGCTTTCTGGCTCCCTGTGTTGCCACTAGTATTTGCTGAACAGATACCAATAGAAGAATAACTCCACTCTGACAGTGGATGACTGTTGTACTTCCTAAAATAACTGTGCTCTCCCCTTCACCTGTCCCCAGCCTCACTGAATATCTCAATTTGTATCTTGTTTCTGGGATTCTTTGAGCAGAGCCATTTAAAATACATTTGAAAAGAGATTTGATGTGTGAAGCTTACCTGTTTCCTAGCCAGAGGTCTCTCTATATGTTAGGGATATTTAGTGGAAAACTCACAAATGGAATTTCAGCACATCTGAATTTAAATGTCCTGGTTGCCTGACAATAGGACTGGCAGCCTAACAACTTCTAAGCTGACACCATCCTGCTTTCCTGGGGAGAGTCACTAAAAGCAATTTACACATTGCAGTGGGCTGTGAGTGTCTTTTCTTTATCTGCTATAGAGGGCACAGTAACCAATACCACTACAGAGATTCAGAAAGTTTCATCCATATCCTCCTTAGACTGACTCAAAAGTGGAATTTGACCATCAGTCTCCTTTTCATCACTCCTCTCCTGTCCCTGCTAAAAGCTGCCGTGTCAATGCCTCCAATCTACACCTTTCCTGCATACTGTCACAAGTCCTGACACTCGGGACTGTTAAAGACGTGAGGCTTTTCTTTTGCTCATCTATTTGCCTGTCCTACTTCATTTCCTTTTGATCCAGTCACTGTTAGTGGGGTCTATAGAATGGGCTTTTGAATAAAGAGGTCTGAAACTAAACTGTATGTGAGAATTATTAATACCTAAAAACAAACACATCATGTAGTCACTGTTTGAAGCTGTTGCTAATTGTTTCTAATTCTCTCAGATACTATAGAAGTCTTGCTTAAATTTGTTACTCAGTTTTCTTTAACAAAAAGAGGATAATTGAATTCAATAAGCTTTTACTAAGTACTTACTTCACAAAAGAAAAAAAGAACTTTGAGGGACAAAACTGAATAGCACATGGGCCCTTGAAAAGTTTTAAATATAACAGGTGGGAAATGTACACAAATGTAGGGCAGGTGCCATAAGAAAAGCGAAAACTATAGGCATTCATGAAGGAAGTAACATTTTAGACTCTTTCTCTCAGGCAGGAAATATTCACAAGCCTTGAGCTGAACACTGAGGATTCAGAGAGTGGTTAACAAAAAAATAATTAGTATGTTTTACCATTTATAGGAATGTATAGGTGATTATATATTGGTTTCATAGTAGTATTGAGTACATAGGATATTTTTTCCTCTGTTCTTGAGATATTTTACTAAGAAGAATA
>CAUYRH010118769.1:0-25964 GCA_963574655.1 Perodicticus potto
AAAATATCATGAATGTTACATTAATCAGGTGGATAAAAATATCTCCGATTGTATGGGAAGCCCGCACACTGTACTCCAAGCTTGAATCATTGTACACAGTTATGACTCAATAAAAAATAATTAAAAAAAAAAAAAAGAAAACCTATTTCAAAACTCTTGTCCCATGAATAGTAGTTCCTAAAATGTTGGGGGGGAGGAGAAGAGCAAGATGAGAGCTGCTGCAGCCAATTTTAATTAAGTGAAGAAACAGAAGGTGAGGATTGTACTGTAAACAATGACCACACTAGTGAAAATGTGAAACTTTTTTAATCAACAAATAATGCAGTTTGTTGTCTTCCCCACCTAGAGCCTTTCAGTGTCTGTGGTTACCGTTTTCTGCTTACACCAGAAATGCCAGACAGAAAGGTCACAAGCTAATGAGGACATATGTGCGTTTCTGAGATTACTCCAGATTATAACGTGTTTAATAACAATGGCCTTAGGAGTCTATTGGTCAATCATTTCCTTGAAACACATCATTAATTTAGTTGAAGATTCATGCCGTGGTCTCCCTTTTCTTGTCATTTTTGTGTGAATCTCCTTCCTGACCTAAGTGTATAATAATAATGCTCAAAATATGGAAGAGATGGCCAAATACTCACTGGTATAAATTGGGGGCAATAAGAGACATAAATAAAATTAAGAATTATTTTAATGTTTTAAGACCATGAGAATAGGAAATTGATACAAGCTTAAAAGTCCAGTTCCAAAGTTGGGCTGCATCGCAATGAAAAGTGTAAATTAAAACCACATGTGAAAACACAGGGAAAAAAATCTGGCATGATCTCGATGCACCTAAACTTTTTTTTTTTTTTTTTTTTTTGAGACAGAGTCTCACTATGTCGCCCTTTGTAGAGTGCTGTGACATCACAGCTCACAGCAACCTCGAACTCTTGGGCTTAAGTGATTCTCTTGCTTCAGCCTCCCAAGTAACTAGGACGACAGGCACCCGCTATGTCACCTGACTATTTTTTGGTTGAAGTTGTCATTGTTGTTTAGCAGGCCCCGGCCAGGCTCAAACCTGCCAGCCTCGGTGCATGTGGCTGACGCCCTACTCACTGAGCTCCGGGCGCTGAGCCAATGCACTTAAACTTTTGAGTAGTCCCTTATAAAGTTTGAAAAGAAACACTCCTAGCAATTATTAACACATGGGACTTAATAATGTTAATATATGTTATATAGCATATATTTATGACATACATTACTTAATTATATGTGGTATATATAATTACATAAGTATGTAATATACAGTTTATATGATAAATATATAAATTATAAACAATGTGGATTTTAAAATTCTATATTATTTAATGAAATATCAATAAATTATAAAACTTAAAGGGACATAGTCTAAATGATGTCCTTAGCTAGAACATATTCTTCTTAGCAAAGTATCTCAAGAATGGAAGAAAAAGTATCCAATGTACTCAGCCCTACTATGAAGCTAATTTATAGCTGTCATATGAATGGTATAACCCAACTATAACACAAGAATATAGGGAAAGGGCAGGGAGGGGTGAGGGGAGGGTGGGGGCGGAGGGAGGGTAATTAGCGGGGCCACACCTATGGTGCATCTTAGAAAGGTACAGGCGAACCTTGCTAAATGCAGAAAACAAATGTCTTCATATAATCACGGAGAAATTGCCGGGAGGGCTATGTAAACAGGTTGATGAAAATAGTTAAGATTGTATATGAAGCCAGCACATTGTACCCCTTGATTACACTATTGTACACAGCTATGATTTAATGATAAAGATAATAAAAAAGAAAAAAAAAAGAAAGAAACCCTTCTGGCTCAGCCTTTCAAGTAGCTGGGACTACAGGCACATGTCACCATGCCCAGCTAATTATTTATTTATTTATTTATTTTCTTTTTGTAGAAAGAGGGTCTTGCTATGTTGCTCAGGCTTGTCTCAAACTCCTGACCTCAAATCTCAAATGATCCTCCCATATCAGCCTCCCAAAGTGCTAGGATTACAGGCACGAACCACCACACCCACTGAGAACAGAGTTTCATTGTGTGGCTATCCCAGGGATGGGGAACCTTTCCATATTGGAAGGCTAAATTTAGCTGTACTCAAAAAAGGCTGCATTCAAGAGACTTAAATTAGGTATACTTTAAAATGTATATTATTCTGTAAGAATCTAACGTCTACGTACTTAATAGTTTCAAAAAATGAAAACTATTTGTTCATTTTAAAGTTAGCTAACTTTTTAATGACTTTGTTTTGTCTGTTTTTTGTTGGAAAGCATTTGAAAATATGGAGGTCCACAGTTTCAGTTGATCCTCTAGATAACCTTAAGGGTGTATCAATTTGGATGAGGTAGGAGAATGTAGATTCACAACAGTAAGTAGCTGAAAAGCAAGGAAGCATTTTGGGGGCATGTTGCCAAAGGTATGGGTATTCCACTGTATTCTTCCATATTTCAAAAGGATCTTTCTTACCATCAAACAATGACTTTAAAATGTCATCTACTAAGAGCTCTATCAATACCATCTGCAGTTCTTTAGGTGCCCTGATGATAGCAATGAGGTGAGGCTTAAATGGTAATTTGAGTGTGATGTCATGATTCTCAAAGTCAGTGAAACTTTCATTATATTCTCCAGTTAACAGATCTATAACAGCTGCATATTCTTCAGATGATTCACATATATCATCCTGCTCATCAATGACCTTCGCTAACTGAGGGAAATATCCATCTAAAATCTCCTTTTGAAGAAGAATTGTTTTGGGAAAAAAGAGCTTTTATAGAAATGGTTAGATTTTTAATGCATATCATATAGACTCAGCCTTACCTTGCAAAGAAATATTCAAGTCATTTTGATTTGTTATATCACACAGAAATGCTGCATACCTATAGAAATCCTCTTTTGATAATTCACATTGCTGATTCTTTTCTTCATAAAATTTAACTATCTGTTTTCACAGAGATAAAATTTTGGCTAACTCTTATCTGTGCAATAACCAATGCACTTTAGAATGATACATCAAATCCACACTACATATCTCATCCTTCAACTTTAGCAGTTATAAAACTGATAATGTGTTGCATTTATAGTTAACAATACTTATAATTTGTTGCAAAGTGTCACTTAAAATAGCTTCACCACAGAGATTTTGCTGTTGCAAGATACAAAGAAAAGAAATGAGAATATCTGAATTTGTTATTACTTTTTTTATCTGTGAAACAAACACTTCATGTTTTCCTGCCACAGAAGGCACACCATGTATACATACACTCACTAAACTTACCAAATTCAGCCCAATTTCACAACATTCATCCTAAAAGTTGTTGAAGGTATCTGTGCCCTATGTTCTGTTCATAAGAGTGCCCAAAGTAGGTCATTCTTCATAGCAAAGAAAATCTGTTATGACCTGAATGAAGTATAAAACCTGTGTCAAGTCAGTAATATCAGTTGATTCATCTGAAGCAACTGAATAATATATATTTTTCCATTTGAAGTTGTTCATAAAGTTGTTCTGTTAAGTTGAAGCCAATTCATGCTGCCAATCAGTCATGGTTCTCCTTAAAAGACGCAATAGTTTGTACTTGAATCAGTGCAAGGGTCTAAGCATCCTACAACTTCAACAATGCATTCTTTCACAATTTCTGCATCACTGAATGACTTCCCTTTTTTCCTGAGTATATAAGCTACTTTGTAAGTTGCTACTTTATTGCTGCTTGAAAGAATTGTCTTTGCTTTTGCTTTTCATTTTTTAATTTCCACAATATAACCTTTCACACCTCTCCCTCTAATTTAAAATATTTGTGGTTCTTATGAGTGTTACAATGCTGATAAGCATTGAATTTCTTTAATGTTGACATAGTATCACAAAGCAAGCAAATCATCTTATCTTTAGCAGAAACAGGATAGCAGTACAATTTCCAATCCTCATTTAAAAGTCTGTTTTCTTCCTTCAGTGTTCTGTTGGTCTTCCTTGACATGATGGGCTGTTAAACAAACAAAATTAAAAAATATTGGTGAACTGTGCATCTATTCACAAATTTCACTTCAAACAGAAACACAGTGCACTGCTGTCAAAAACAGGTAGTTTTTACTTATTCAGTCCCCATGAACTCTCTCCAACCAGTGTCATGAGGTAGAGGTACCAGTCAGGCAGGGGAAGTTAAAACTAAATCACGAATATAGCATTCCTCAGTTTAGCCCTTAGGGCTTACTAATGTTTTAATTGTGCTGGCAAATTTGAGAGAATTATTTTGCTGAAACCTATTTTATTCCTTGGTATTTTAAATATGTTCATTTAAAAAATAAAATTAAAATATAAAAGATGAATAAAAATGTCTTAATAAAAATAAATGGAATTGTTCCACAAAATTTGGATTCAGTCAAAAGGCCACATTTAAGGATCTAAAAGGCCACATGTGAGCTTAGGAGTGCAGTTTCCCCACCCTTGGGCTATATCATGAATTAGCTATCAATCCACCAGATGAATATTTGTGTTGTTTCAGTTTGGGGACAATTTTTCACGTACAGATCTTTGTGTGAACGTATCTTTTCATTTCTCTTGAATAAAGACCTAGGTGTAGGATTGCTATGTCATGTGGTAAATGTAACACATAACTTTATAGAGCTGCTGTGATAGACAGTCTTATCTAAGAAAGCCCAAATTCTCCCAGCTGCCTCCTATTTAGGCCTTTATATAATACCTTCCTCTAAGTGTGGATGAAATCAGTAACCTAGTTCTAACCAATAAAACACAACAAAGGTGATGGGCGTCACTGTCATGATTATAAAACTTGTAACTTCTGTCCTGCTAGCAAAATCTACTCTCTTCCTTCTTGACATCTGATGAAGTAAACTGCTGTATGGTGTGTTCCACTAGCAAGAAACTGAGGGCAACCAAGAGGCAGTGATGACCTGAGGCTTTCAGTCTGACATCTGCAAAGAACTGAATCCTCCCAACAACCACATGAGCTTAAAGGAGAATTCTCCCACATTTGAGTTTCAGGGAGGACCCCAAGTGTAACTGACATCTTGATTGCAGCTTTGTTAGCAGGGCACCCAGTAAAGCTCTACAATTCCTGACTCGTAGAAACTGTGAAATAATAATTGTGTGTTAAGAAGCTAAATATACGTAATTTATTATGCAGCAATTGATAACTAATATACTGCCTAATGGTTTGTTTTCTAAAATGATTGCACAGTTTTACACTCCCATTAGCAATGCAGGAGAGTGCCAGTTGCTTTGCACACCACTAGAGTTTGGGATTGTCAGTTTGTGTAATTATAATAACACTAAAAGGTTTGTACTGGTATCTCATTATGATTTTAATTGAATAAGATGTATTTTTCCATTTAAAGTAGTTTGTGAAGTTGTTCTGTTAAGTTGAAGCCTAATTCATGCTGCCAATCAGTCATGGCCATATGACTAATTCAGAGTTTTTATTCATGTGTTTATCTACCATCTTGTCCTTTTATTCACATTGCATTTTGAAGAGGAACTTTTAAAGTTTAATTTGTCACTTTTTTTTTCTGTACTAATCAAAAAATCTATTCTGTGACTTAGCTGAGAAATCTGTGCTAACCTAAGGCCACAAAGATTTTCTCCTTCTCTCATAGAAGTGTTACAGTTTTAGGTTTTATGTTTACATGTGTGATTCATTTTGAGGCAATTTTCTTCATTTGTTTTTAATATACAATGTCAGCATGGATTGTGTTGTTTCTGTTTTGTTTGTTTTTTTGACACAGAGTCTCATTCTGTCACCCTGATAGAGTGCTGTGGCATCATAGCTCTCAGCAACCTCAAACTCTTGCGCTCAAGTGATTCTCTTGCCTCAGCCTCCCAAATAGCTGGTACTACAGGTGCCTGCCACAGCGCCTGGCTAGTTTTTCTATTTTTAATAGAGATGGGGGTCTCACTCTTGCTCAGGCTGGTCTCAAACTCCTAAACTCAAGCAATCCACCCACCTCAGCCTCCCAGAGTGCTAGGATTATGGGCATGAGCCACTGTGCCCAGCCACTAACTGTTTTCTTTATACAATTCAGTTAAAATGTGCATTTAAGTTCTAAGCTATTTTCTGTATTCGTATGTGTTTCCACACTAAAATACTTTTAAAAAGACAACATGTGGAGCAGGTTTTATAATTTGCTAAAAAAAGAAATAGGGTGACGCCTGTGGCTCAAAGGAGTAGGGTGCAGGCCCCATATGCTGGTGGTGGCAGGTTCAAATCCAGCCCGGCCAAAAACTGCAAAAAAAAAAAAAAAAAAAAGAAAGAAAGAAATAGCATTTATTTTATGTGTACATACAATGTATACGTGAGAGAGAAAGAGACCATGTACTGACTATCTGATGGATTCAGAAGTAACAATGATCGTTTTTGAGGAACTGAGGGATCAAGGGTGGGAGAAGGACTAAATTTTCATTATATTTTCTACTTACTATTTGAACTTTATGCCAAACATTACTTTTACAAACTGTGTTTTAAGTGCTATTTAAAACATAATAGATCAGAAATGACATGTTACCCCCTCAAATGTGCCTAATAGTACAGTGGGCCCAGAAAACTGGTCACTCTCAGGTTTATTCCAGGGAAGAAGAGATTTAAATGTAAATGCTGCTTCCTGATGCCACAGCTTACCTCCTTGAGCTGTTTGTACCAGGTCCTAGCCCTGATTTTAACTGTGTTGGTACAGTGATCCTGTAGTAAAGTTTTACACCCTAGTGAAAGAAAGTTACTTTGGTACTGGGAACAACAGAATCCAACGGGTGACTTGACAAGGCTTACAAGTATACCACGAACCTTCCTTGGGTTTGATCTTGATATTTATTGGAAATAAAGGTATTTTTCTCCTATAAACCTGGATATTTACTTCCACCCGTATCACTTAAATACAATGGCAAAGCAAATCTATTAAAGAAAATGCCCAGAATCATGAAGTGGCTGTATACTTGCCTAGTAAAATTTGTTCTCTAAAAGTTTTCTATTCCTTTTTGGATTGCTGTAAGTATATTACTATAAGCCTTTTAAACACTCACAAAAACTTTTCTAGATGGCTAATACCCACAGGAGGAAAGACTGAGGCAGTCAGAAAGAAGGTCCTACTCAGTACCATGTTTAGCGATTTAGTTAAATTTTAGTAATGTTTTAGTGCCATGAATATGAAAGAAAGCAAGCTCTATGTAATAGTCAAAACTGATTCAGCTGAGAATACTTCACTTAATCCTCTTACCTAAAGGCCCATTATGTAAAGCTTTTGTTTCCATCACTAGGTCATCCTGTTCTATTCTCGTGCTTTATCCTCAGCTTGCTGTCTCAAATCCTTTTTTGAATGAGGACTACATGCACACACTCAGCCTGCTCGCTTGCTGTCTTTTCTTTCTCCCTTCCGTGTGTGTGTGTGTGTGTGTGTGTGTGCGCGCGTGCGCGCGCCTTGCGATTCCACTTCCAATGACTGAATATAAATGCCCTTCCTTGCAATACACTGAGGAAACCCCACGACATCTTTTCCTCTTCTATGAATTTTCTAGTCAAAAGCTTAAGGAGGATAGTCATGCTGCTCAAGCCTCTCTCTCTCTCTCTCTCTGTTTTTTTTAAATAACCTTGGGGAAATGTTCTTTTGGTAAAACACACCATAACATAGTATGATAAAGGTAAGTGAAAAGAAATTTACTGAAGGAAATTAAGTATTTTCTGAAACCTCACTTCTTTGATTTCTTCTTAAAGAATGATTTAAGTCATAATTTGTCAGGTTTTTTTTTTAATGTAAGGTTCCATCAGGTATAAAGACTAGCTATATGAACGTGTAAAATATTGTGATTTCCTTACAATTGTTAATGTTAATATATTATATTAACATTATGTTATGTTAATATATTATATTAACATTATGTTAATATGTTAATATAAAAATAATTCCTATGTTAATATAAAATATATTTTATGTTAATATAAGAATACTAATTCTTAGCAAGAATTTACAGATTTCCTACATTTTGATATCTAAATGTAAAAAATACAGCTAAAATATATAAAGGTAGGCACTCAAGATCAAATCATACTGGCTTTTTCAATTTTAGGTTTGGACTCATGGCTGATATGGTTGTGAGTTCCATCTTTATACCTTCCTCCTTTAGAGACAAGCAAAATTCAAAAGATTCAAGATTCAAAAGCCAAACATAGGGTGGCGCCTGTGGCTCATCGAGTAGGGCTCTGGCCCCATATACCGAACGTGGCGGGTTCAAACCTGGCCTCGGCCGAACTACAAAAACAGAAAAATAGCTGGGTGTTGTGGTGGGTGCCTATAGTCCCAGCTACTCGGGAGGCTGAGGCAAGAGAATCACCTAAGCCCAGGAGTTGGAGGTTGCTGTGAGCTGTGTGACGCCACAGCACTCTACCAAGGGTGATAAAGTGAGACTCTGTCTCTACAAAAAAAAAAAAAAAAAAAAGCCAAACATATTTTGTAAGTAACCACCTTGTTCTTGTCTTCTCTACCACAACTTTGAGAAATTAGAGGAGTAGTGCCAATCTAGAATATGGCCTTCTCTGATTGCCCAAGAACAGAAAGTTAGCCTTGGCATTAAGAAGAGATATTCCAATCTGAAAAGCAATGAGTCTTATCAGACAGCCAATACCAAACTCAGGAAAGACATATAGTCTGGGAAATCTAGAACATCCACTATTCTGGGTTAATCTGATAACTCTCATAATAGGAGAAAATATTTTTTTAAAAAGCCAGCAGATGTGCTATGAAGAATAAAATATGTCCAATTACATGAGGGTTTTGTTAACACCAACCCCTACCAAACAGCCCCCTCTCTTTAGATAAAAACCTTCTCGATTTCTCAATGTGTTTTGACACCTGCTGAAATCTTGCAGACATCGCTGAAAAGATCTCCCCGGATCCCTATTAACAAAATATTTTCATACTTGCTAAATACAAACAGGAAGGGAGTGGTACAGACTGCAGCTGCCGTTTATTTGCCTTTTGTTTATTGGGGGGCATTTCTTGAACTTTTCTGAGCTATTTGGACTGCTCGGCACCTAGAGTTTGTGCAGAGACAAGGACTGAAAGAGTGGGAGAAATCCTTAGGAGACATATTTGTTTTCTGAGAAAGACCACGTCTATGTCAGCAATTGCAGGCAAAGGAGATTTAAATTTGAGTGATCGTAAAACTTCATCGAGTTTGCAATCTGTTCTTGAGGTCTCCAGAGAAGCCCTCGTGTAAGTCTGACTATCCTGAAGTGACAATCTTGCTCAGATTCTTCGTGGACTGGCTCTCTCTTTAGGCAACTGCATAATATCTAGATCTTTGATATCCTATCTGAGGACAACATTTTGTCAGCTGTGTGGGAACCAGGTTGTCCTGAATATAGTGAAATAAACCATAAACCACTTTTTTTCTATTTATCAGGCAAAGCAAAACTGCTTCCTTTGAATCTGGGTTGTTTCCTTTTTTTCTTACCTACCCAGCTCTTCAACCTAGGGCTGGAACTGATTGGGACTTTAAAATGCTTTGTTACCATTCTTTCTTTCCTCTAATAAGCACAATGGTTTACCCCCTTTTGAGGCAGGGCCCCGTGTAATGAGCCAATGCTTCTGCTAACTCTAAGAACCCTTAATTATTTCCACCATTTTCTCCATGTGTTTCCCTCACTGTGTGAATCAGAAGCAGGCTGCTGCTTGTCAGAGACTGGAAAAGTCACCGGCCTTCCTTGTTGGCAGGGAACAGGATTCTGCAGCGTCTGAACTTGTGGATGGTGTATCCTGTCTCAGAGTTTACGCAGCACCTTCTGTTTTCAGTTTACTGGTGAACAGGGCACATCACAAGAACTTGGAGTGCAGTTAAAGCCAAATCAGACTTGACGGAAAATTATTAACAGGGTACAGAAGGAAAAAAGATCCCTCTTCCTTTCTGTAATCAGGTTAATATGTGCATGGAATGTTTCACTTAAAAAGGTAGTGTGTTTTGGCAAAGCAAGTTTCTTAAGTAGAATTTCAGTTCCCATTATGCGAGGCGATCCATTGCTGCTCTGGCAGGGCCTTTGATCAGTGAACTCAGTGGGGGAGAAGGGGATAGGCATATTAATAACTTCAACATGTGGCCCTTTGGCCCAGCTGTACCCTTGTCTTGGAAAAAGGCCAACTGGAAAGGGTTTTCTTAACACGACCTGTATATGCATATTTTGGAAGGGGGTGAAGAGAAGGTGGGGATTCAACAAAGGAAATAAAATCTGGTTTTACGGTAGTTCTTTCTCTTGTCCCTGTTATCTATTTGGGGCATTCTGCTACTACATATTTGGATCCTATGGATGCTGGCTCTATCCTCGACTTCTATCTTCATTTCTTTTGGTAGAAGATTCTAAAGATGAAAGCTGCTGGTTTAATTTACATACCAGCCCAGGACAAGGTTAGGGAAAGACAGGAGGCACTGTAAGAATCTATTGGGATGAGAGATTAATGGAAACCAGGTGCCTGAAATAGGAACCCAGGGTCCATTTTGCCAGCATCGTATCTTTTGCCCTTTCCCCCTGCACCGGTATTTTTTGACTACTTTATTTTAATAATCACAGGTTTTTGGCCTCATTACATTACTGCTGCAAACTAGAGCCTAGCCTGGTCTTTTAGTGTGTTTCCTTTATAGCATTCTCCTTTCCTTTTCTTCTTCTAGGAAGACCATTTTCCACGTATCCCTATCTGACCCTAGAAAGATTCCCAGGTGACTCCACATCATGCTTTTGGAGCAGGCTTCTGTCCTCATCACAAGTGACTTTGCAATGATGATCTCAGCTGACACTCACCTTCCATTCCCCCCCATCCCCTTCAATTTTATAATATTATTATAATTTCCTGATCCAAATATTCCATGTTTCCAATTCCCTACCTGCCAGATACCAACTTGTTACAAAGAATTCGCAAGTGAGGATACCCAAGGGAAGATGTGATACATAAGGGCATTATATTAGTTAGGCTACAGATTTTATTTCTATAACAAAGGTCAAAATAATTCGGGCTTAAGACAGTAGCTGGTTTTTGTCTCAGATAACAAAATGAGCATTAGAAGCATGGGGCTGAAAAGGTGACACCGTCATTCATTTTGGGTAGCTCAATACCTTCTATCCTTTTAATTTCTGATCCTTAACACACAGCTTCCATTTTATAGCTGCTTCTCCAGCTCCTGTGACTACATTCCCATGTGGGGAGGAAAGTGAAGGGAGGACCTGCTCCTTCATTCAGAGGTGTTAAGTTGTCCTTTCTACTTCCTATTCCATTATCCAGAACCTCATCATTCAGACACACTTAGCTGCCAGGGAGACTGGGAATGAATTCTTTAGCTGCTGGTTTTCTTTGCCTCAGAAACTTACTTAGTATTTTGTTTCCGTCAATAATGGGGGGTATGAAATTGTGAGACAGTTATAAAACTGAACTACCACAGTTGTGTTATCTTCTTGGAAAAGGTGAGAACTAGAAGAAAAGAACAGGCTGGGCATGGTGGCTCAGACCTGCGATCCTAGCACTCAGGGAGGCCAAGGCAGGTGGATTGCCTGAACTCAGGAGTTCAAGACCAGCCTGAGCAAGAGTGAGACCCCCATCTCAACTAAAAATAGAAAACCAGCCAGGCGTGGTGGTGGGCACCTATAGTCCCAGCTACTTGGGAGGCTGAGGCAAAAGAATCACTTGAGCCCCCAAATTTGACGTTGCTGTGAACTATGATGATGTCATGGCACTCTACCCAGGGCAAAAGAGTAGGACTCTGTCACACACACACACAAAGAGAACAGTATGACAGATATGTTTTCTTTCTGTTTTGAACTACTGTTTTCTGATCATCTCCCTCATTGATTCCTTCAAAAAACTAAAAGTCAGGTACAGCACAAGGCTCTGGGACTACAAAAGCTCCTTCAATACAGACCCTGTCTTTATGTCTCTTCCAAAAGGCATATGAAGGAGTCAGAGAAGAACACAGCTATGCATGTTAAGGAATGGTGATACCTAGGTGGGACTCTATTAAAGAGTTTGTACAGCAGGTGAAAGGAAAAGAGCCAAGTAGGAATGAGATAATATCAGAATAAGGAGATTCAGATTTACCCTATAAAAGGCAATAGTGAGATACCAAAGATATATTAGCCAGAAATACATAAATAGATTTCTTGTTTAAGGGTACAATTCCTCTATAAAAGAGATATTGATCAATTTGACTATATGAAAATGTTTTTAAAACTGCTAGAATGAACATTATGAACAAAATCAAAAGATGAATGACAGAGTGAGAAATTATCCACAAATATGTAAGATAAGGGGCTAATTTTCCATGTCATATAAAAACAAAAAATCTAAAGACTAGTAATACAAGTGAAAATTATCCAAAAGACATGCACAGATTCCTCACAGAAAGAAAAGGAAAGAAAAAAAAAGGAAAAAAACCCTTACGATGACTTTTGTTAGGTTTTGTTTTGTTTTTGAGACAGAATCTTGCTATGTCAACCAAGGTAGGGTAGAGTAGCCTTATCATAGCTCTTGGCAACCTCAACCTCCTGGGTTTAACCAATCCTCCCTCCTCAGCCTCCCAGTGGCTGGGACTACATACAGGTACACATTATAATGCCTGGCTAGTTTTTCTATTTTTAGTAGAGACAGGTCTCACTCTTGCTCAGGCTGGTCTCAAACTCCTGAGCTCAAGGGTTCCTGCTTCCGCAGCCTCCCAGAGTACTAGGATTACAGGCATGAGCCACCATGCCTTACCAACTAATGACTTAAATATAGGAAATAAGTTCACCCTCACTTAAAAAAATTAAACACTTGATACATCCAAAGGTTGCTAATGCCTTACTGGTGAGTGTTATGGGAGGGCAGAAAGGGTTAGTCCAAAGTAAAAGGAATGCTTTTTAATAATTTTTAAAAGGGTATACCCCCCTGCAGTAAACAGCCTCTAAAATAGCCCCCAATAATTCCTGCTTTTTGGTATTCATGTTCTTACATTATAACATGCCCCTTAAGTTAGGCTGGACTTAATAAGTCTCTTCTAAACAAAAGAATATACAGCAAAAAGGATGAGATACCAGCCCCCGGATTAAGTTATGGAAGGACTGTGGCCTCTATCTCACTCACTCACTCTCTCACTTTCTCCCTCCCTCACTCTGAGGAATGCCAACTGTCCCAACAGTGAGGTGTTCTATGGAGAGTCCCACGTGAAAAAACTGATGTCTCCAGCCAAAAGCCACGTGGGTAAGCTTGGAAATGGATCCTCCCCCAGTTGATCCTTAAGGTAACTGCAGCCTCAATCAACACTTGATTATAGAATTAGAAGAAACTCTGACCCTGAAAGCCCAGCTGATCCCAGACCCACAGAAACTATGACAGAATGTTTTTCATTTGAAGCTACTAAGCTTTTAGATAATCTATTATGCATCAAAAGATAACTAATTTAGATTTTGGTACCTGGAAGTGGGGTGCTACCTTGGTTTTGGGACCGGACATGGGCAGAGGCTGGGAGAACTTTGAGGATCACATTAAAGAAAGCTTAAATTCTCTGGAACAGACTATTAGTAGAAATCTAGACTTTGAGGATGCTGCCAGTAAGGACATCAAAAGAAGTAAGAAACATGTTACTGGAAAGTAGCAGGATGAGGATCCTTGTTATGTAGTGGTAGAAAGCTTAATGACACTATTGCCTTCAGTAACGTAGAAAGTGTAATGTGTTTTGAATGAACTTACTGATCTCACTAAGACTCTGAAAGTATTGAAGTTACTGCTTAATTTGTTTTTGTTGTTTACAGTAAAATGTGAGAACAAAGGGATAAATTGAAGGAAGAATAATTAAACAAAAAAGAGCCAGGACTGGAGAATTCAGTGGTTGAGTAGGAATTAGTCTTCCTACCTAGACATATGTCCTGGTAGAAACTGTCTGATGTAATTATTTTGGAACTCTGCACTGCCTTCAAAAGGCTTGCAACTTCCAAGCCAGGAAAGGCTTGGACAGTTAATTAATTTGGGTCAATTTCAGCCCTTAACTTGATAGTTTGCTCAGCCTCTATCCCCATGG
This sequence comes from Perodicticus potto, assembly GCA_963574655.1. Taxonomy (NCBI): domain Eukaryota; kingdom Metazoa; phylum Chordata; class Mammalia; order Primates; family Lorisidae; genus Perodicticus; species Perodicticus potto. Next base: position 14,046 of record CAUYRH010118769.1, read on the forward strand.
CAGCAAGTCCCACATGTGTTCCAGCAGCAGTTTACACACAGTGTGCAGGGGCTAAGTGGACGATAAGGACCCTGTCTTCCAAACTGCAGAGGTGTAGACATGGGGGTGAAAAGCCATTGTTGCATCCCTTACCACCTTTACCACTACTGCTGCATGCCCTTTCCCCTCTGGAGCTAACCTGACTTCTAGGGGATTTTGAAGGCCAACACCATTTTCCTTCTTCATTTTTCTCTGTTTTTCCCTTTTGGGAGCCAGGCATTTAATAACCAGGACATTTAAAATCAATAGCACATAGAATTTAAAAAGTAACCATGCATATTTAGAGAAAGGGGCAGGCTCAGTAAAGACCTGAGAAAACCTTAAATGTATACCTCAGGCTGATACCAGGCTTGATATACAAGACTATGTAAAAAAAAAAAAAAAAAGAAAAGAATAAAAAGAAAGAGAGAAAGAAAGAAAACAAAGAGAAAGAAAGAAAGGAAAAGAAAAGACCCTGAGAAAGAGAAAATCTGATTTCCAGATTCACCACATTATAAGATTCCAATCTCTAGTTTTCAACAACAACCCCCACAAAACCCCCAAAAAGCATAACAAGAAACAGAAAAGTAAGTCCCATTCAAAAGACAGAAATAAACGAACAGAAACTATCCCTGAGAAAGACCAGATGGTGAACTTGACAAAAATTTTATAACTATCTTAAAAATTGTCAAAAAACAAAAGGAAAATACAGAGAAATGTTTTTCTAAATGCATATGAACAAAGTGGAAATGTCAATAAAGTGATATAAAGCATTTTTTAAAACCCAAAGAGAAATTTTGTGCTAAAAAGTAAAATAACTGAATTGAAAAATTCACTATAGGGGTTCAAAAGCTAATTAGAGATAGCAAGAGAAACAAATGGAAAACTTGAAGATAAGAAAACTACAGTTAATGAGTCTGAGAAACAGAAGAAAAGATAGAAGAAAAGTGAACACAGCCGAAGGGAACTATAGGACACAATAAGCAGACCAACATATGCACTGTGGATGTCCCAGAAGGAAAAGGAGAAAGAAAGGGGAAGATCTTATTTTTTAAAAATAACAACTGAAAATTTCTGAAATTTGATGAAAGCCGTGAATATAGACATCCAAGAAGCTCAGCTAATTCTAATAGGATGAAATTAAAGAGACCCACATCAAGAAATACCACAATCAAACTGTCAAAAGCCAAAGACAAAAAGAATCTTCAAAGCAGCCAGAGAGAAGCAACTCATTACATATAGGACTTCCTCAATAAAAGTTTCAGCAGAATTTCATCAGAAACCTTGGAGATCAAAAGGCAGTGGGCTGATACATTTAAAGTACTGAAAGAAAAACCTATCAACAGGAATCCTATATCCAGCAAAACTGTCCTTCAAATGTGAGGTAGAAAGTAAGGAATCCCATGTTAACCAAAGCTGAGGAAGTTTGTTACCATGAAACCTACCCTTCAAAATAGTAAAAGGGAATCTCTTTAGGTTGAAATGAAAGGACATTCAATCAAAGATCTTAATTAAAGCAAATATGGGGAATTATAAAAAGCACTATTATAATTTTGGTTTGAAACTCTACTTTTTGTTTTCTACATAATATGAGAAAAATAATTTTTTTTAAAGTTATTAGCCTAAAAACTAATATTATTGAAATGTGATCTGTCTGTAACTTCACTTTTTGTTTTCTATGTGATTTAAGAGATTAATACAAAAAACCTAATTGTTCATCTACGATTTTGGACACACAATGTATAAAGATGTAATATTGGGGACATCGGTAACTGAAAGTGAATAGGGAGAAAGCTGTACCAAGAGCACAGTTTTTGTAAATTACTAAAGTTAAGCTGGTCTAAATTCAAATTAGAGTTTTATAACTTTAGGATGTTAAATGTTATACCCAAGGTAAGCACAAAGAAAATAGTTATAGAATATATGTGAAAAAATACAACTTTGGGGGGAGGAAGTATGGAGAATCCTCAAAGAACTCAAACTAAACCTCCTATTTGATCCTGCAATCCCATTACTGGGCATCTACCCACAAGAAAAAAAAATCATTTCATCATAAGGACATTTGCACTAGATTGTTTATGCAGCTCAATTTACAATTGCCAAATTGTGGAAACAACCTAAATGCCCACCAATCCAGGAATGGATCAACAAGCTATGGTATATGTACACCACAGAATACTTTCAGCCACTTAAAAAGATGGTGACTTTACACCTTTTGTATTAACTTGGATGGAGTTGAAACACATTCTTCTAAATAAAGCATCACAAGAATGGAGAAGCAAGAATCCAGTGTACTCAATTCTGATATGAGGACAACTGATGCTAATACATAGTGGGGAGTAAGGGAATGGGGGAGCGGAGAGAGGAAAGGAGAGGCTGTGGGTCATGGTGTGTGACACACCACTTGGGGATGGGACATAATTATAAGAAGGACTTTACTTAACAAATGCAAGCAGTGTAACCTGGTTCTTTGTACCCTCAATGATTCCCCCAACAATAAAAAAAAAAAAGAATATATATGAAAGGAAAGGACAGGGGGATTAAAACATTTCACTATAAAAAACCAACTAAGAAGATTTAATGCAGGAAATAAGGGACAAAATACCTAGAAGGCATGTAGAAAACAAATAGCAAAATGACAGAAGTGAGTTCCTCTGTATAGATCCTTAATTTAAATGTAAATGGATTACACTCTCCAAACAAAAGACAGGGATTGGCAGAATGGATTTTTTTTTTTGAAAAATAATCCAATAAGAGATTCACTTTAAATCCAAAGATGCAAATAGGTTAGAAGTGGAAGGATACAAAAAATAGTCTACACCAACAGAAATGCAAAGATAGCAGGGGAGCTACAATAGAGCTACAATACAATCAGACAAAACAGACTTTGAATTCTAAAAGGTTACGGAGAACAAAAAAGGACATTATATGTATATTAATAAGAGGTTCAATGCAACAAGAAGATATAATTACAAATGTTTAAACATCTAATAACAGATCATCAAAATATGGGAGGCAAAAGTGCAAAATCATTAACTAATTGACAAACCTTTAGCTAGAAAGACTAAGAAAAACAGAAGATTCAAATTACTAAAATCAGAAGGGAAAATAGGGCCTTAATACCAATAAAAAGGATTATAAAAGCCAAATGCAGTGGCACATGCCCATAGTGCCAGCTAATTGGGAGGCTGAGGCAGGAAGATTGCTTAAGCTCAGGAGTCTGAATGGAGCCTGGGCAACATAGCAAGATTCAGACATAAATAAATGAAAAGAGAGTCCATGTTCATGGTTTGGAGGACTTAACATTGTTAAGGATGTCAATACTACACAAAGTGATATGTAGATTCTATGCAATCCCTATCAAAATCCCAGTGACATTTATTGTAGAAATAGAAAAATTCATTCTTTGGGTGGTGGCTGTGGCTCAATGGGTAGGGTGCCGGCCTCATATACAGAAGGTGATGGGTTGAAACCCTGCCCTGGCCAAACTGCAACAAAAAAATAGGTGGGTGTTGTGGTGGGCACCTGTAGTCCCAGCTACTTGGGAGGCTGAGGCAAGAGAATCACCTAAGCCCAGGAGTTGAAGGTTGCTGTGAGCTGTGATGCCACAGCACTCTACCGAGGGCAATAAAGTGACACTCTATCTCTTAAAAAAAAATTCATTCTCAAATTCATAAGGAATCTTCAGGGACCTCCAAGTAGCCAAAAAAGTTTTGAAATAGAAGAATGAAATTGGAAGACTCCCATTCCCTGATTGCAAAATTTACTACAAACCTACAGTAATCAAAACAGGGTAGTACAGGCATAAAGACAGCCATACACACCAAATGGCAGGGAATAGAGAACACAGAAAAGAACCCTTGCATATATAATTGCTAAGTACTGACTTATGCCCTTCCCAAATTCTTATGTTGAAGTCCTAGCCCTCATGTAACTGTATTGAAAATAGGAGCTTTAAGGAGTTGATTAAAGTTAAATGAGGTCATAAGGTTAGAGCTCTTATCCAATAAAACTGGTATCCTTATTAAAAGAGGAAGAGATAAGAGAGCTCTTTCTCTGCCATGGGAGGACTTAGCGAGATAACAGCAGAAGCCAGGAAGAGAGCTCTCATCAAGTTCCAACTGTGCTGGTACCCTGAACTCAGCCTTCCAAAAATAAATTTCCATTGTTTCAGTCACCCAGGCTATGGTATTTTGTCATGGCATACCAAACATGCCACTAATACAAAGTTCAAACAATTTTCCACAGGGCATCAAGATCATTACAATGGGGAAAGGAGAGTCTTTTCAACAAATGGCACTGGAAAAACTGGATATCCACATTCAAAAGAACATTTAAAAGAACACCATTGGGCCATTGTCTAACACCATATACAAAAATTAACTCAAAATGGATCAAAGACCTAAAGAGCTAAAGTTATAATATTATTAGAAGTAAATATAGAACAGAAATGTCATGGCATTGGATTTGATAATGATTTCTTAGACATAACACAGGCATCAAAAGAAAAAATAGATAAGTTGGGTGTCATGAAAATGAAAATCCTGTGCAAAGGACACTATCAACAGAGTAAAAAGGCAACCCACAGAATGGGAGAAAATATTTGCAAATCACATATATGGTGAGTATCTAGAACAGAGAGACAGCTTCTAAAAGTCAACAACCCACAAAAAACCCAGACAACCCAATTCAAATATGGGCAAAGGACTTGACTAGAAATATCTCCAAAAAAAAAAAAAAAACCACATCTTTTAAAAAGATTAAGAGTGTGCTTCCCAGATCCTCTCATTTAAACAATAGGGCCTCCCAGGATCTTAAGTGCTTTTGTCTTACAAACTTCTGAGAAGGAACCTAAAATTTATCAAGATTTCTGATTTGACTTTTACGTAATCAAGTGAGCCCTAATAAGATTCAGAGGAGGGCCACAAGGTTTTTGCAAGAATTTTCTCGGGGAGAACTCTGTCAGCTGGAAGCAGAAAGGACAGAATGAAAAGTATGGTCCAAAATTTTAAAAGATTATTAGAGCCTCCAAATTCCTAGTGACCAGAAAAGAGGCTGAAGCAATTTATCAACTGTAGCATGTGATAGCTTTCTTGAAAAACTTAGGATGACTCTAAGAGTGAAACCCTGAGCCCAAAGAGCAGAGCTGAAAACCAAGGAGAATCATTCCTGGGTCTTGAGAAATAATCAAAGAACTTCCAACCTTGGAGCAACAGGTTTTCAGAATAGCAATGTGCCTCCCATTTCTCCTCCTTTAAAACAAAAATGTCTAAAATGGTTATCCCTCTTCAAAAATAGCCAGGCATTGTGGCAGGCGCCTGTAGTCCCAGCTACTCTAGAGGCTGAGGCAAGAGGATCTCTTGAGCTCAAGAGTTTGAGGTTGCTATGAGCTATGATGGCACTCTACCAAGGGCAACAAAGTAAAACTCTGTCTCAAAAAAAATTTTTTTTAAATAAAATAAAATGGTTATCCTATGCCTGCCTGACTACAGTATGTTGGATATGAGTGGGAAGAGTTTTATATAGAGGAACTACACTCATTATACTTAAGAACTACACCCAAGGAGCCTCATGTACCCCTTCCCCCTCGTGCCTACATGATTTAGGTGATAAGATTCTGAATTTAAAGCTGAGGCTGTGATTGGATTAGGCTTTAGAAAACTGGAGACTGGAAATGGGGACGAGTGTATTTTGTATATGTGAGGGACATGAATCATTGGTGGCAGAAGGAAGATTATGATGGTCCCCAATAATCCCTTATTTCTCATATTTATGCCCTGGCAATCTTCTCTTAACTATAGATTGGACCTAGTTACTCCCTTCTAACCGTAAGAATATGGCAAAAGTGTTGAGATGTCAATTCCCAGTTTAAGTTACAAAAAGACTCTGGTTCCCATCTTGCTCACTCACTGTCTTGCTTTTTTGCTCACTCATTCTAAGGAACACCAACTGTAACACTGTAAGGGGCCCTGTGGAGAGGCCCACATGTCAAGGACCTCATATATCTGTCAAACAGCCAGTAAGGACCTCAGGCCTGCCAACAGCCAGATGAGTAAGCTTGGAAGCAGATCTTCTCCCAGCTGAGTCATGCTACATACAGGATAATTATGACCAGGACCAGAGGGCCCATGTAAGCTACATGAACAGACCCCCATATCATTCACCATAATTTACTAAAGACTCTCCTTCGGCTCATGCCTCAGCCTATGTCCATGCACCTATACACAATATACATATACACAACCATGTGAAGGAGGTAGATAAGACCTGAATTTAGGAGGTAATGAATAGGTTAGACTCAAGCCAAAATGGACAGCAGCTAGCTGCTTCACAACCTAATTGAGGGGCAGCCTTGAAAGACAGGGCAGAGGAGAAATCTTCCTGATGGTCACAGCTTTAGGCAATGGTCATGCATTTTGTGTGGGAGAAGTGGCTTGTGAAAAGAATATATATGAGCTAGGGTGGTGTCTGTGGCTCAAAGGAGTAGGGCACTGGCCCCAAATACCAGAGGTGGCAGGTTCAAACCCGGCCCTGGCCAAAAATTGCAAAAACAAAAGAATATATGAGCTAGATATGGTAATCTCAGAACTCTGGGAGACCAAGGCTGGTGGATTGCTTGAGCTCAGAGGAGTTCAAAACCAGCCTGAGCAAGAGCTAAGATTCCATACAGAAGCACCAAACCCAGGCATCTAAATATTACTGTGATAATCAGTACTGCCACACTGAGCAGTAATAGGTCTTGCTAATACTGCACTAGAGCCTAAAAAGCATGTATGGGGTGTTTTATTAAAAAGCAGCAGCTTAGACCAGGTGTGGTGGCTCCTGCCTGTAATCCTAGCACTTTGAGAGGCTGAGGCAGGGGGCTCACCTAAGCCCAGGAGTTCCACACCAGTGTGGGCAACATAGTGAGACCTCATCTCAAAAAAAAAAAAAAAAAAAAGTAGCTTAGAAACCATAGAAGCTTAATTTATGTTATTTAATGATAGTAATACTCACCCTGGAGATCCCTCAACTAATTAGAAATTCTTTTTAAATTTTAGATCGTACCTGAGAGAAAGACGACTCAAGTTCCAGCAAAAAGCCTGAATATTTCAAACGGTTTGCTGCAACAATGTGAAACAAAGAAAGCTCCCCAGATGTCAAGCTTTTCCCCAGTGATCAAGAGGTTTGGGGATGGCCAGGAGAAAGGAGGAGTGTATTTCTGAGCTCCAAATCGGCAGGAGAGCTTTTTCTTGATTGATTAAAACAGGAAAAAAGGGTAAGAATTAAAGCAATCTGGTCAGATATGTGGACAGGTTAGTAATGACTTACTTTGCCACCCTCAGTAGAAATTTTATGATAATTCTACACATGTAAGAATGTATAAGCTTCTTCAGCACAATTTTCATTTCTAGCTTTGAAACTGTGAAGACTTCTTCCATACAAATACTGAAGACTAACCATGAAACAGAAGTTAATGTTGCATTCAGATAAGTCACAAATAATTTCAAATATTAAAAAATGTACATACTACATGTATATTATGCATATGATGATGGATTGCTTTTTATCAGTTTGGTTCATACTGTGTCATATTTCCTCTCTTTCCTATTTGTTAGAAGACTATGACCCAATTTCCTTTGTTCCTCTTATAGTTTTTTTTTTAATTAAATCACAGCTGTGTACATTAATGCAATCATGGGGTACAATGTGCTGGTTTTATATACAATTTGAAATGTTTTCATCAAACTGGTTAACATAGCCTTCATAGCATTTTCTTAGTTATTGTGTTAAGTCATTTATATTCTACACCTAGTAAATTTCACATGTACCCTTGTAAGATGCACCATAGGTCTGGTCCCACCAGTTACTCTCATTTCACCCATCCTCCCCTCTCCCCTTCTTCTTGGGCTATAATTGGGTCATAGCTTTCATAAGAAAGCTATAAATTGGTTTCATAGTAATACTGAGTATATTGGATATTTTTCTTCCATTCTTGAGATACTTTGCTAAGAAGAACATGTTCCAGCTCCATCCATGTAAACATGTAAGAGGTAAAGTCTCCATCTTTCTTTAAGACTGCATAGTATTCCATGGTATACATATACCACAATTTATTGATCTATTCATGGGTCAGTGGGCACTTGGGCTTCTTCCATGACTTAGCAATTATGAATTGGGCTGCAATAAACATTCTGGTACATATATATTTATTATAATGTGATTTTTGGTGTTCTGGATATATACCTAGTAGAGGAATTATAGGATCAAATGGCAGGTCTACTTTTAGATCTCTAAGTGTTCTCCAAACATCCTTCCAAAAGAAACGTATTAATTTACATTCCTACCAGGAATGTAGAAGTGTTCCCTTTTCTCCACATCCACGCCAACATCTCTGGTTTTGGGATTTTGTGATGTGGGCTAATCTTACTGGAGTTAGATGATATCTCAAAATAGTTTTGATTTGCATTTCTCTGATGATTAAGGATGATGAGCATTTTTTAATCTGTCTGTAGGCTGTCTTCTTCAGAGAAGTTTCTCTTTAAGTCCCTTGCCCATCCTGAGATGGTTCTTTTCTTGCTAATACATTTGAGTGGATTCTGGTTAACCATACAGCATTTGGATTTAACACACATCTACAGAAAATGTGGGACATACAATGATATACAAAGACATACAAAGATACCCTGCAAATATTTTCTCCCCTCTGAGGGCTGTCTGCTTGCTTTACTTACAGTGTTCTTGGCTGTGCAAGTTTTTTAACTTCTGGAAGTTAAACTTCTGGAAGTTTTTTAGTTTGATCAGGTCCCAGTAATGTATTTTTGATGTTGCTTCAATTGCCCAGGGGGTCCTCCTCATAAAATATTCGCCCAGGCCGATTTCTTCAAGAGTTTTCCCTGCACTTTCTTCTAGTATTTTTATAGTTTCATGTCTTAAGTTTAAATCTTTAATCCAGTGAGAATCTTAGTTAATGGTAAGAGGTGTCCAGTTTCAGTCTTCTACAGGTCACCAGCCAGTTCACCCAGCACCATTTGTTATATAGGCAATCTTTTCCCCACTGAATGTTTTTCATTGGCTTGTCAAAGAGCAAATAATGGTAAGTAGCTGGGTTCATCTCTTAGTTCTCTATTCTGTTCCATACACCTACCTCTCTGTTTTTGTGCCAGTACCATGCTGTTTTGATCACTGTCGATTTATAGTATAGTCTGAGGTCTGGTAGCATAATTCCTCCAGCTTTGTTTTTATTTCTGAGTAATGTCTTGGCTACTCGAGGTTTTTTCTGATTCCATATAAAACGCAGTATTATTTTTTCGAGATCTTTAAAGTATGACAGTGGAGCTTTAATAGGGATTGCATTAAAATTGTATATTGCTTTGGGTGGTATGGACATTTTAACAATGTTGATTCTTCCCAGCCATGAGCACGGCATTTGTTAACATCTTCAGCTATTTCTTTTCTTAGAGTTTCATAGTTCTCTTTATAGAGATCTTTCACTCTTTTGTTAGGTAAACTCCCAAATATTTCATCTTCTTTGGCACTACTGTGAATGGAATAGAGTCCTTGACTGTTTTTTTCAGCTTGGCTATTGTTGGTATATATAAAGGCTATACAGATTTATGAGTGTTAATTTTGTAACCTGAGACACTGCTGTATTCCTTGATCACTTCTAAGAGTTTTGTATAGAATCCCTGGTGTTTTCCAGGTATACAATCATATCATCTGTGAAAAGTGAAAGTTTGATCTCTTCTGACTCTATATCACTTGATCACCTTTTCTTCCTTAATCGTAATGGCTGAAACTTCCATTACTTTAATGTTAAAGAGCAGTGGAGACAATGGGCAACCTTGCCTGGTTCCTGATCTGAGTGGAAATGATATTAATTTAACTACATTCAATATGATATTGGCTGTGGGTTTGCTGTAGATGCCCTCTATCAGTTTAAGAAATATCCCTTCTATACCCATTTTCTTGAGTGTTCTGATCATGAAGGGATGCCTGGATATTATCAAAAGCTTTTTCTGCATCAATTGAGAGAATCATATGGTCTTTTTTTTAATTTGTTTATGTGCTGAATTATATTTATAGATTTACATATAATGAACCAGCCTTGAGAATTTTGATTATCAAGTTTTTCAAAAGTCCAGTGGACATTTTTAATCCTCTCGCCACTGTGGAAGTTGGAAATTGATCAAAAGTTTCTGAGTGAGTTAACTTTTGTGGTGGAGGATTGCGCTGGTCATTATAGAGGATAGATCTGAGAATATCCTGGAGAGCTGGTTTAGTTGTGCAAAATTTCTTCAACATGTGAAGGTCATTAAAGTACTTAATTTTTCCATCATAAATGAAACTCAGTTTAGCTGGATACAGGATCCTGGGTTGAAAGTTATTTTGTTTTAGGAGATTAAAAGCCAATGACCACCCTCTTCTAGCTTGAAAGGTTTCAGCAGAGAGATCTGCAGTCATTCTAATATTCTTCCCCTTGTAGGTTATGGATTTCTTATGTCTAGCTGCTTTCAGTCTACATATTAACTTTAGTGAAGTTAATTATGATGTGTCTGGGGGTTGTCTTATTCGGGTTGAGTTGTGCTGGGGTTCTAAAACTGCTATCTGAATTTCAGAATCTCTTGGCATGTCTGGAAAGTTCTCTTTCAGGTGCTGTTTGAGTTCACAGAAACTACACAGACTCAGCCCTGATCTGTGCCACTTCCCAGAGCTGGTGTTTCTGTTTCCCCTAGAGTCTGTGTTGGGGCAGGTGCCTTTAGAGCTCACACTTGTCTCAGAGTTCCAGCCTCGGCCTGTCTGCCTTTGTCTCAGCTATGACCCCCTGAGGGCCAGTGTTTCTCAGGCTCACTAAAGCAGTCCTCTGGCTCAGCTCAGCCCAGCCCTGGGAGTATGCCTTCTCTGTGTGTGCGTCTTCAATTCTCCATCCTGCCGCACTCTGCCCAGGCTGGTACCGCCTCAGGCATACCCTTTGCTCATGGGGTCTGTGTTACCATCCCAGATCTATTCCACTAGTGTCTGCCACCGGAGAAGATGCTCGGCTTTCTCTGGTTGCCCAGAGTGACAGGGAGTGTCCTTCCAAAATATCCCTAGTGGTGTAAGCCCTATTGTTCCTGCTGCTGCTGCTGTGTGCCAAGGGGCAACATCTCTTCCTTTCCCATATGGTTACTTCAGTCCACCATTTTCTCCTTACCCCTGTGCTGTAGAATCAGCACAGACCTGCAACAGCCCATGCCCTATCCACACCTCTCGAGAAAATGCCCAAGAATCTGGACTCCATGGGGGACAGGCTTCCAGACCTCAGGGTGAGAGTGGAGGGGAGTGCTGGGAGTTCAGAATTGCAGGTAGAGAATATATACAGTTTTATACAGTTTTATGCCCGGCAAGACAGTGCCATGGCACCCTAGTAGGGGAAGGAGGTTCGGTTTTTAGAGGGTCTCTCCCATGGAATAAAATGGGAGGACATTTGAACTCTGCTCGCTTGTTTGTAGAAAGTATACTGTGAGCCGTTCTCATGGAGGAAGGGACTTGTCAATGGATTTGGTACCTTTTGTTTGTATCCTTGGGGTCACAGCTCACCTCCCCGCAATAGGGTTGATGTGCGTTCTTCAACCTTCTCTCTTGGCTCAGTTCCAAACCATCGCTTATTTGCTAAACCTCTGTCCTTTGACTCTCCTTCTGAATGGGAGCCTCTGTGGAAAGCTGGCTCTAGTCAGCCATCTTGCCTCTACCCCCCCACCCCCGTTTTTTTTTTTTTTTTGAATTAGCTTTTAATGGGCTTTCAATCATCTTAGTTTGAAGGTTTTTTTTCTTTTTAATTAATTTATTTACTTTTGAGACAGTCTCACTTGGTGGCTCTCAGTAGAGTGCTGTGGTGTCATAACTCACAGCAACCTCCAACTCTTGGGCTTAAGCGATTCT